>JBBYHO010186725.1:0-36773 GCA_038382025.1 Adansonia gregorii | reverse complement strand
CTCATGGGTATCTCTCCAGTGCTCGAAGTGGAACATTCCATTTTCAAAGTAAAATCCAGAGGTCATTTTCATCAAAAATCTCTATGTTTCCCATCTTTCCGGGGCGTATGTGAGATTAAATCTTTTTCATCAAAACTTGGATCATTTTTATAAGATTCATGCATTCGAAGAGGGTTATATTGAAATAGTGACAGTTAAGATCGAAAGAATCGAAATCGAGATAAGACATAGCTAGTAAGGTATCGATTTCGGGCGTCGTGAAGAAGTTTGTACCTCAGCACGCGTAACCAACTCCGGAACCCAAGCGGCGAATCTTTGCATTATGTAGACCATGGGATCAATGTTTTGAGTTTCATAACTTAAAACATAGGTTTCAATAGGCATCTGATCATGCCTAGCTCGAAATGATCGGTGGCAACTCCCAGTGTTGGCCATTTTGTGATGGTCATACGAGACAAATAAGATGAGTAATTCATCTTATGGTCCTCCTCATTGTATAATAAGTCAAGAATCCATACATTCTCATTCTCATCACATCGCCCAAGAATAGTTTCAATCAAGAAGACATTTTCCAAGTTAGAAAAATATTTTAAGTCGTGTGCACCCATAGATCCGCGAGGATCCAACCTCGGGGTACGTTGCGACACTTATTTTGTTTCTTTTTTATGGTCCAAAGAATGCATGCCTTAATTTTCCTTTTCTCTCCATATTTATAGAAGTGTGCCTTTTTCTATTCACCATTAATGGCAAATCATGTCATGCTAAGATTCGTGTCTGTAAGGAATATTTCATGTTTCATCCTTTGAGTTTTGCATTGACAGGGAATTTTAATCTTGGGCTATTGAAATAATAGGAAATGATCCGGTCCAAAAGGTTTTACCAAGGACATAGGATAATTGTGTGATGGTGCCTTAAGATGTGAATTGTAAAAAGCTTTCAAGAAATGACATGTAAGTTCATGTTTTAGCTACTGGAAAAAAAATAGATGACTTTAGTACAGTTTTGGCACACACTAAATTTAGCTGTTATGATCCTTAGAAGAAATTTTAATTTGTTTGATTTCTAAAAGAATCTCTAAATTTTGTAAAACTATCCTATTATTTCTAGCCTAGGTTAAGGCTTTCAGATATTTGATTGATTCATTGTAGGCATATGTTGCAAAATTTAGAATTAGCCTTTTAAAGTCTTAGGTTATTTTTGGTAATTATCGTTTGTGCATGGAAAAGCTTGAAAGAGAGCTGTACGATTGTAGGCTTATTTTTTTACTAGCAATCATCACTGTTCTCGAGATTTTCTATTATCATGCCTTCTTTAAACACTTGATTCAGAATTCAAACATGTTTATTTCATAGAAAAATGTCAATTCGAGGACCAAGGCTTTCAAAATGAAGTATTCTAAATAAGAATGCACCTATCGACTTATTCACCATTCACCTTAAATTTGCACATCTTATTTCACCTGCATAGTTGATTCATTTTTTCTCGTTAAATTTGAACAATCTTGCTTTAACTAACTATTACAGCTTTCTATTTAATGTCCTACATTCTTTTGTGGAATAGCCCAAGCTTCACATGTGCTAGCCATAAGTAATAGTAGTATTTTGGCCTTTTAAGTAAAGTGGTTCCAAAGGCTTAGTGTGTATTGCTAAAACCAAACGATCCTCAATAAGTTGAGGGAATAATTCTATGTATGATATCAAAATCGACTTTATAAGGGCTTATCCTAATTGCCTTATTATCTTTTCTAATTATTTTAAGTTTTTTTGGCTGACTGGCTAATTCAATTAGAGTCATGGGCATTAGTTTGTACCGTGAAAGAAATGTTTATGGGTAAAAACTTGAGTAAAACTTAGTGCGACATTATCCACAGCTAGATGAAGAAGTCGACATACAGTGTATAGGTGGCATAGGGTAAAGCCCCTTATCTATTATTTTTCTCAAGTTAATGCTTGGACCTTTTCTCTTTTATTTGTAGGTGCCTTTATTCTCTTGGCATTAGACATCTTGTTTTTTATTTAGGTTTCCACACTTGATTGCCTTTTCAACCACTTCCCCAAATATAACCATATCAATAAAATTCATTGTAGCATTCCTTACAAACTTGTCGTAAAAAAGGGTATAGAATGCTTTCGCTAAATACATTGCCATCTCTTTCTCTATTAATGGTGGAAGTAGTTGTGCTACTTCATCCCTCCATTTTTATGCATAGTGTTTGAAACATTTAGTAAACTTCTTCTCCATGTTATGTGGAGATAGCCTATTAAGTGCCCAATTCAAAAGATACTTATACTAGTCAAAGAAAGCCCTAGCTAGATTAGTCCATGTTTAAATCTTGGCTCTATCTAACTCCATGTACCATCGAGTTACTGCCCAGATCAAACTATCCTGAATATAATGAATCAACAACATTTCATTTTCTTTGTGCCTAACCATTTTCTTATAGTACATCTTGATATTAGCTATAGGAGTAGTGGTGCCATTATACTTTTCAAAATTGGGCACTTTGAAGTTTAAAGGGATAATTAAGTTGGACACCAAACCTAAATCTTTAGTGCCCATGGCTTTTAGCTTGCCAATCCCTTTAATTGCTCTAAACATTTTTTAAGAGCTGATACTTACTTAAGCCCTCTATAGTTCCTAAGGGTTTGATGATTTTTGACTTTTTTTACTTAGTCGGATCATTAAGATCCAAGATAAGTGGATTTGTCGAGGAAGATTTCGCATTTGCCCCATAAAATCTAGGATATATATGTGCTACTGTAGCGTAAGTCAAATATACGACAACTGATATTCTTATGACTAGTGCCATATAAAGTCATGGCTATTGAGACACTTTTTGGGTAAATGCAACCTTAGTGCTACCATTTAGATTGATTTTAAGGTTTGTTGGCCTTTTCTCAGTTTCTAAATTCCTTATATGCTCTCTTTATTTTGTCAAGGTTGACATTACTTCATAAGTCTCATGATTTGTGCTTGCATTTCTTTTTATTTACGAATCTTCTATTCTTGAGCCTTCTTGTGCATCAATTTTAATATTTTTATTCTTGCTAATAGCTTATTTTCCATGATTAACGATGTCAGTAAATCCTTAAAGCTTAGAAAAAAAGTAAAACTTCTTTGGAAGAATTCTTTTGCCCACGTAACTGTTACGCTACCTCATAGATATGAGTGGCATGAATGGATGTATGTATTCATGTAAGCCAATGAGTGTGATGATGATGCAATGTATGAAAGAATGACATGAACAAGAAAATAATTGTCATGGGGATCTGCCTTTTAGATTCCAATTATCAGATACATGGAATGCATGAAATGCACAAAATATATAGAAAAATTGCATTACCAATAAAAGTTTTACCTGTACAAAATTCAAGTTTTTATTAAGGGTGAGAAAAATTACCTTTATGATTGCGATATGATATGTGTCCATCGTTACATCCTTACTACATTCACATTGATGTATGGTTCATGAAGAGAAAAAATCCAAATTATGCCCTAATCTTTGTCAAAGCAATATGAAGCCAATAGGGCAAAAGTCTTCTTTTATTATAAACAATATGGTGTTCATTAACCGTTGCCCTCGTACTAACTGTCTCTACATGTTTGATGCTAATGAAATGATGTATGTACCACAAACAAAAGAATAACAGTTAGTCCGTAAAGGTCATAAATTATTATTAAAAATAAAAAAAGCAAAAATAAGTGACATGGATTGTCTTAAAAAAATAAATGTTACTGTGCCTTGGGGCAAATACAAATAGCCGCGGGCAATATCATTTGCCCTCCATGGCCTGATTTATGTGCCCTTCATGGTTTGATTTGAAGTGAAAAGCATAACAACCCATCTGAGTTAAATTTATCCCTCTTAAGGTGATACAATGCCTTCTAGGAGACAATTACCAACTCACGTGATAGTGTTCGTTCATTGCCACTCGATAATTAGTGATATCAAGTTGTCTGTTAGATAGCATAATGTCATGCCCTATCAAATATGTTAGAGCATGCCGCTTAACGTAAGAGAAAAAAGTAGGCAACAACATTCAGTCATCACCACCTAATAATAATAGGCGTTAGTCATCCATCGGGCAGTATAATGACATGCCCCTAGCAATTAAGGTGCATAGGACTTATTCAGGGCAAAAAAAATACAATTATAGCTGATAATGTTCCTTCATCATCGCCTAGGTGTGAATCATAAATAAAAGTGAAATGTAGAAAGTGTTCCCTGGAGTGTTCTTATTCTTTGGGTTTATTCTAGCAACACTTTGGTATGGTTTCACTAGGTTAGCCCTTATGATTCACTATATAGAGCTAGGTTTGACTCTCAATCAATTCCCAAATCGCTCTTTATTCGATAAGGATAGTCAAATCACCTTAATCCTTGCCCATCATATGCCTATAGTAGAAAAGGTTCAATCTATATGGGTATATTTTTTTTTATGCTCATATGGAGGGTCAATCACGGGATCATAGTACTCTACACCTTGAAAAGTATTGCTAGCTCATACAAAGGATCAATAATGAAAGAAATTCCTCACACCCACCTAATATAGGTCCTATTCTCTCTTAATAAAGTTGCTTGAGGGTCTAATGTAACTATGAGTGCATAGTATGTGTCGAGGAAACAACAAACCTTTTATTTTACTCTATTTTAAAAACCAATATATATTTCAAAAGGGAACCCTAACAAATCACTAAGAAATAAGCAAAAACATTAGTAGACAAATGGCAGTGAAAAATAATGAACAAAAATAGGGAAAGAGATTATAGTTAAATAATGACAAATTTGAGGAAAATTGAGAACCAAATAAGATATGGCTAATTGTACGTCTAACTTTCTTATAAGATCCCCAATAGAGTCACCTAGCTATCTGGAATGTGCCCTGAGAAAATTGAGCACATCCAACTTAGAATGATTTGTAGAGAAAGCAAAGTAAGTGTTTCTCATTTTAGATAAGGGAAATTATCATCACGCATCTAATTATTCTCTTAGAGTTACCAAGAATTAGTCAAGAAATTAAAATCGCCACCAATTGCTTGGGATAGGTGCGATCGAAAACCTATTAAAAATGATCCCTTTAAATGTTAAAAATTTGTTTTTTAAAAGGATTGATTTTAAACTCTATGTAAAAACTAGAGAAGGTGATTAGATCTGGGAATTGGTTATACGTGGAAAAGGATTAGCACCTCTATGATGCTCTAAATTGATATCATCAAATCGTATATTATCTAGGATTTCATTATGTTAATTTTTATTATCATTATTCTCGAATAATCCTTTAAATACTTAAATGAATTTTCTTGAAATAGAAAACTTGGGTTTGTACTAATTTGGAGTTCGCTATGTTGTCACCCTTGAAAGAGGAAAAGTATAGAGTTTTGTGAAAAAACAAATTCAAGTTTAATTCGAAAAGAGTAATCTAATTAGGCTCTCGAAGGCCCTAACCTGAAACTTTACCTTCATGACTATTGAAAATATTTGATTAAAATTCCATGAACGCATTATCATTATCAAAGGAAAGAGTTAGCGATAAGCTTAATGGTATCTCTTGATTGTTAATTGGGAATATATCTCTTATCATCGATTATTTGAAAAAATAATCACTTGACAGTTTAAAGACGAGCTTGGACTGAATGGGTGATTAAGGCATAAATGAGGGTTGGTTTAATAAAATCCAATGAAAATCAAGAAAGAGAAAAAATAACTTTTTGGGAGATTTTGAAAATAAGGTTGAAAAAGTAAATTGGTGACATTTGGTGAAAATTCGTTAATTATCGAAAAACAAGATACTTTTAGAGTTTTTGGAACAAAAGTGTGACTTTTAATTTAAAATTGAGGAATTTCTATAGAACTTGAATCGACTTTTAAAAAATCGTAAAGCCTTAAACCGAGCCTTAAATGACTTAAACACGACTTATAACCTTCTTACGACATAAACCAAGCTCATTCTAGGGCGTTTAAACATCTTGGAATACTGAAAAGTCTTACCATCTAGCCTTTCAAATTTATTCTCTACTCAAACAAACTCCAAATAAGTCAAATGATATGTCATTAGAAAGGTAACTTAATCAGGTTTCACGTAAAAATTGCAAGAATTCCCTAAGAATGCTCCCTATTTGAAAACATTTTTTGAATGCAAACATTGGTAGCAAAATAGATGAATGGCACAACGATCTTGGAAAAATTACCACGATTTCTTTTAGACACCAAAAGTCACAAATGATATACCACTAAAAATTTAATTCAAATTTTTTAAAGGAAAAATTTTTAAAAGTTCAAGAAAAAATTTTTGGTGGGTTAAATATAGTACGTTATGGGTGCTGGTTGTTGAATTTATGTGTTTCAGAGAATGAAATATAGAAAATAATAACTCCTTCATATAGACTCAAAAAGTCACGTAAGATAGTTCTTTGGAAAGCTAATTCAAAGCTCTGTAAGTTAAAATCTTTAAAAATTCTAGAAAATAATTTAAGACATGAAAACGATTTACTATTTTTGCAAATAGCTAAAAATAAGGGAATTACATTTTTTGGTTACCTAGGTGAAAATTATGACTCAGACATTTGAATACCTGATCACAGAAGTTCGTAATAGTGTGTTAGTGAATCCATTCTAAGTCCTTAGGAAAAAAGGTGCTCGAACGACGCACTAACCACACATTAAGCTAATTAGAGAAAGCAAAAAGCCATTAAGCTTTTGGGCGCTCTTTGACTCTTTTCCATCATACAGAGGCTTTGCTTGGGCACACTTAGGCATTGGAAACTCGATTTCTAGGGGGCTGTAATAGACTTGATATAGTGGCTATTTTTCCTACATTGTGAAGCACAATCAATCAAATAAGGCAGTAAAACAAAGCTTAATATTAATTGGCTTAAAAAATTAATTAGAGATGGTTTAAAATAAAATTTTTATGGCCTTCTCTAGCCCTAAATTCAAGCATTTAAAGCTTTGATTTACCCCAATTTTGATAGCATCAAATGGTGGAAAACAGATGCTATTGTTGGCCATTGTTTAGACTAATAACTTATCTTGAGGGCCTTAAAAAATCATATTTTTAGCACTTATAGCAATATGCATTTCACCAAACATTTCACTAACTTAAGCACATCGATGTAGCATCAAAGCTCCGACACATAACAAAGCATGCATGTAGAGGCATTTCATTAACCATATCCTAAAATAAACATGGAAAATGACATAAATAAGCAATGATGTGCAAGATGAACATAAACATAACATGAAACATAGCATGACCATGGAAGGAAATATCAAGGCCAAAACTGTAGAGGATAAAACATAGGGAGTTTCATCATTTAAGAATTTCTTGTATCATGTATCAACTTCATTAAAACCATAAAGAGTAGGATAATATTGCATAAAACCTTGAAGATGGTCATGGCCAAACATGGAGGGCTCACTAATATGACAAGTTCATGCATCAAATACCATATAAATAAATTAAAAATGTGGAAGAAAAAAGATTATCCGTAATGCTTCAAGATTCCCCTTTATTTCTCCTTTTTTCAGCTTTTTCCTTGCTCTTTTTTTTTCTTTGCTAGGAATTTTGCTGGGGCCTTAGGAATAAGAGCATGTGAAAGAATGAAAAAAAGAGGGTTATATAGCCAATCTCAAAATTCCACCTTAAAGAAGCAAAATGACCTTCATTTGCATTTCATGCAAAAATTGACCCTTCAATGATCCCAATGTCTTAGCTTATGTGCATTTCAATTCTTATTGGCTAAAGACCCTTAATTTAAGAGCAAGCAAACTTTACATTGGCCATCCATGTACTCACCATTCAAAAATAATATAAATGCCATTTTTAGGGTCCAATATTGCTCTTGTTTAATCTTAATTTTCACATTAAACGTCCTACCAAATCCTATCTGCATCTGTATTTTACGCCTTCCATAATTGAAATGGATAAATAGATCTAATTTCATTTAAAATAAATCCATCATGGTCTGGCCTCAAATTATATGGTTTTTGAGCAATTATTATGGAACAATTATGGAAATTTTCAAGGAAAATGGCTCAGATTTTCAAATTAGTGCCAAAGTATCGATATATTGCCAAGATGTATTTATACCTTAGCATAATGTATTGATTCATTTAGGCATTTATCGATACATGAGTGCCCAAAAACCAATTTTGGTACTGCTAGGCCCTTGTATCAATGCCTTGCATTAATAGATGCCCTAATGCTTAGAAATTTTAACCATTTAAGCTAATATGTTGATACCTTAGGGTAAGGCATCGATACATTTAATAGGTTTTGCTTATATAGTTTGATTTTAGTCTTTAATCACTCTTACCTTAATCTAGGATTATAGGTGTTAGACCTAGGTATGACAAATAGCCTTGGTGATGATTTAAGATGCTTAACCATGAATGCTTGGGTAAAATTAAGTATCTACAATAGGTATGCAAGGTACATAATGTAGGCTAAGATTGTAGTTTTAAAACAATAAACAAGCCCATATGCATGTTTAAAGGTAGCCACACCAATGATTATTTTATACCAAGTGAAAGGTTCCCTTCAAGATACTTACCTTTTCATTTTCAAAACCATTTCATTTCATTTTTTCCCTTAATTTTTTTCAATTTATTTTTTCTTTCTTCTTGTGTACATTTTATTAATATAGTAATTTTAAAATATTTTGGATCATCATCTGTCTTGAATTTACCCCTTAACATGGCTTTTATTTTCTTTTCAAAACATGAATAGATGGTGTTTGAAAAAAAAACAATTTCTTGTATTTGTCGCCCAATGTGGAGAGTGATCCATATTTACGGTTCATGTGAAAAGAATTCATTAGGCTCAAAGAGACAACTAGTGGATGATTTTTGCATTTGTGAAAACATGATGAAGGAAAGCTATTTGTCCTTTCAACATGCGTACCTAAATTGAAGAGTCATTTCTTGCACATTAATAAGTTGGAAAGCTCTCTTTCTATTCTCTTAGTCATTTTGAATATTTTAAGTGCATGATTTCATTCTCAATTTTTGTTTTTTTTTTCTTTTTTTATCACATGCATCTATAAATAGCTCATCTTTTCTCATAATGGTACAATTTCTTATTTGATTCACTAAGAAAATAAAGGTCATAAGATAGTGAATATAAAAAAATGTTTAGTTATGTTTAGATGTAGCATAAGTTAAGCTTGGATGGCATTTGGTGTGGTCATTTGAAATTTGGACTACTTTAGTATGTTAGAGGCAATTACTAAGCCTTAACCCCTATGAAGTTACCATATCTAGATAACTTTAAAGAATGTCACATTTACTTGATCTTCATGCATAATAAGACAAGATATTCTAAATTATTTGTTTCATGGCTTACGACTTCGATCAGTGTTTTTTAAAGAATGAGATCTTTTGAATGATGTTCATTCCAATGGTTTGGTGATGTGAATATTTAGAAAAAGTTTTTTGGTATTGCTAGGCTAATGTTGTTCCTAAAAATGGTCACCAATTTCATCAAGCTGTTATTTATCACTTCTAGTTTTAAAGAAAAATTAATTTTGATATGCGAAACTAGCTATGTGGGGCTGGTTTTGTTACAAATTAATTTTTCTCACTTATTCACAATCCGAAAAACTTTCAAAATTTCCTAGCTAAACTTTTCAACGTTTAAGTTTGCAAGTCTAATAGAATATGATACAAAATGTTTGGAACTCAAAATCCGTTAATTTCATATAAACGCTACTACAAAAGAAGAGTTCTCAACCTCATACGTATTTCCATATTTAGAACAAAACAAACATAAGCTTCCTTAATGGCATCCTACCCATTAATTTAGTACTTTTTTCATCCTAGCACACCTTTTGTTACTTGTTTGCCCTACTTTAATCAGGCAATATATGATTCATGATAATTGGCTTTCCATTTTGTTTGAAACTCTGCAATCCAACTTTAATGTGATCTTTGACTATATCTTTTAGTGAGGGAGAACTCTTTGTTGAGTGGCCTTCATTGTGTTAGGATACCTCAAGATAGTCCGTCCTTATCTATTATCGAACAATAACGAAATAATCTTTAAATAATGCAAGGAAAAGTAAATCAGAGAAACAACCAAATTTCTCTATGGATATTTAAGAAAGGATTTACATGAACTAATTGATATTTAAAATTTTGTAAATCTAATCACTTATCTAATTAGATACTACCTGACTTTCATATCTAGTAATCTAAAGTAATCCAAAGTCCAATAATGCCTACAAATTTATGACTTGGCTCTCTGCAAGGATTTATGAGATCACAAGCAAAACATATGTGTTGTTTCTAACAGTAATCCACACAGTTATCTATTGGAGCCTTCATGAGATCTAGTGGTTCTTCGGTGCTAGTCAAAATGCTTATTAAACCTTAACCAAATGGTAAAATATAGCCTCTATTTCTTTCACACAACCAAAAATAATTCAAGAAAGTCATAAGAATGTGAGAAACATAGTAAGAAGTTTGTAGGAAGGTGATAATGGCATATTCTTACCTCCCATGGCTAGCGGCAGCTACTCTCGCAAATGCTAGAAAACTATTTTCTCACTTTTTTTATCAAGAATAATTCCTAATCACTAAGTGAAAAAATGGCACAAAACGAAGTTAGGAAAGTTTAGGGTTTGCACCAACCTTGGTAGAGATTTAAGGATTTTATGCCTAAGGTTTCTTTTATATCCTCACATAGCCAATAACCTTTAATAACGTATTTATATACATTTAAGACTAGGTCAGGCTTGGCTATTAGGCCAACCAAATGCATTTAAAACAAGTGTATGGATGGCACCACTTTGGTAGTTTCATAAAGCCTAGTTAAAATAGTTTTAACCAGTTTATCCAAAATTAGATCTAGTTATTAACTATTTAATATCTTGGCCTAATTTCACACCAATATGGCCCATATTTATGCACTGGCCTTATATAAAGTCATAATAGGTTTAATTGAAAACTAGGCCTATTAAACTTAGTAATTTGGGCTTTTGGCCAACCACTATTTACATGCAAGAATATTTAGTTCTCGACTAAATTTACAGCCTAAGTAAAATAGTTTTTTTACTTAATTAAGTCTTAATTAAATTTTAGATTTAATCTAACAAATCAATCTTATTATATGTGACCCATTAGATTCCTAACATGTTGGCAATGAACATAATTGATCTCATTAATCATATTCATAAATCATGAGCGTAATCTAGCAACCTATCATGACCAACTAAATATAGAAAAATAAATGTAACACATATCGAACTTTTCAATAACTAGCATATCAGTGCGATCCTTTCACCAAATATCCTAAAAGAGCATGAACATAGCGCAGTGTCTATTGATGGTTCAATCCATGTTAGTTCTTAGAACTCATGGTTAATGATCATGAATCTACGAGGAATGATTCCTTATGTTCACCATAATTTGGCCAAAAACTTTATTCTTATTAACCATAATTAAAAATAATTAGAACATGTTTTTGATGTAATTAAGAGTGGTGAATCCTCTCTAAATCACTTATTCATCTGCGTATGTTTTATGTTATACCCAAAATCACCCTATCTTCAACATCTATCAAAGTGGACCACTTCATGATGAAATTAAAGAATGACTTTCTCTATGCAAGATGACTTCATACTGCAAGTTTTAGGACTACTATACATGACTAGCAAATAATAACATATTACATAGATATTTCAATGACTAATACCAAATAGAGTTCTCATACAGAACATGTTTAATGAACTTGTTTCCATGACATCATAAGTATCTCGTATATGCCTATGGATTAGTTATTTACTTATATGTAAGAAGGTATAACATGTGTTGGCCTTTGAACATTGCTAATGCTTCGCCTTAAAAATAAGACGACTAAAAACGTTTTAAGAAACTTAGATTTGATGCATAAGGATCTCATAATTATTTTACAAGGCCTTTTAAGCTCCACCAGTTTCATGATAGTCAATCATGATATTAACATAGAGGAAAACCTTAAGTTACTAAAGCGAAGAAGTATGTAGTTAATTAATTATGTATCCTATGTCCTAATCTAATTGATTCAATGGTATACATTAACTGGTTACCATAATGATAAACACCTATCAGCATATACTAATTAGGTTTAGACGTTTAAGTGGTTTTAATTGTATTGGTGTCACAAAATGATTTTGGATGAGTTGGGTTAGCAGTTTTATGTAAAATAGGGGATTGAACCAACTTAATTTATTTCCAGTTACTTTTCAAATTTCTTTGATTGTTTGAAGGTTCTAAGAGTATTTCCTCGATTAAAAAGTGGCTACAAATGCGTGTCCAAGAATAGTGGTGTGTACTTATAGTTAGAAATTTGAAGGTAAACTAGCTAATGGAATGATTGGTAGATGTGAGGATAATGAGAAATGTTATTCATAGTAGGAAAACAAGAGTAAGGTTGGTACGTGGCATAGTTCCCAGGTTAAATTCCAAAACTAATGGTTTATGCTTCATCTTCTTTCTTCTTAGCTATTCCTTCCTTTTTGGGAACATTAGTATCCTTCGTATCAATTTTCCTAGTTTTTATTGCATTTTCAATTGTTTCCTATTTGCATGGTAAAGTACTAAAGTGTACGATGAACAATAAAGCATTTTCTTTCAAAATAGGGGGTGGTTGCAATTGTGCTGCGAAATCCTTCCATAGATAAGCATAATCCTTGAAACTCTTACCGAGCTTCTTTTTCTAATTTTATAGTGAAACTTACCTAATACCATGTCTATTATATACACTTATACTGAGCCAATAAGTTTTCACTAAATCTTTTGAAAAATAAATATGGCTCTGATCCAGCGAATGTACTATCATTCAATTGACTTTGTTAGACTATCTTGGAAGCATTGATTAGTAATTGGCCATTAATGGTATGTCTAGCCATCTTTTGCCAAAATGTAGTAATATAGGTTGAACGGCATCTTGATCCATCATACTTATTGTAGGCACTTGAATTTAGTCTCAAGTACAATTAATCTAATATTTGGAATGCCCATATCCTTTTGAAAATTTTTATCTTTATTTTACCAAAAAAAAGGAAAAAAGTTTAAATTGCAAATTTCTAATTCTATGACTAAATCTGTCAAGATCGAATTGAGATGAAGATTAATTAAAGATCATTAAAATCAAATTACCAAAAATCTATAAAATTAGAGTTGACATTGCTAAAAATTATGGGATTTGAATTCCAAATTTTGGAAAGGGAATTAGGGTTTTTTATTTCATCATTAATGCTTGGCCCACCAATCTCCCTTATAAATAGGATCCAAGAATTCTGATTAAGGGACACACAAAAAGAAAATGGAGGAAACATATTGTTAACAAAATTTTGGGTGCTTCGAGTTGGAAGGAAACTAGAAGTCTATTTTTAAGATAATTTTACACTTTTCTTGTTTTTGATTTGATTTTATTTTTATTTAAAAATATCAAAATTTTTTTAATAGATTCTAGAATTTTCATTCTTCAATGATGAGAAACCATGAAACTTAAAGTTTCTAGTGATGTATGAATTTTCCATCTTTAATCACTGGTTTTGGTGCTATAAAAGTTTGAAAGTTGAAAGTTTTTTTTCTTTTCTTTCATAAAGAAGAAAAAATGGCAAGTGAAACAAAAAAGGGAAAAGAGTTTAAATGAACCAAAATCAATTCCCAACACAATTCACGTGGGTCTCGATCTACGTGTTCATTTTTTTACTTTTATGCTTTGATATTCTATTCATTTTATATATATTATGTCTATTTTTATTTTTTTAATATGTACTATTATTTCTTTGATGCTTTTATTGAATTTTTTTGAATAATTGATTTTTTTAAAGTAAATTGATTTTTATTAATCATTTATGATTATGTGATATAAATTTTTTCATCTTATTTGATTTTCTTACTTAAATAAATATCATTAATTTTAATATATTACTAGTAATTCTCTTTTAAAAAGTTATACAATAATTTGTTCTTACTTTAAAAATAAATGTTAATTGAAATTAATTGAGATTTATTTTTTTGATGATGGAACTCGAAGAACTCGTAAACGGCTGACTTCTAAGAATTTTCTAGGTGAGAAAATTTCTCTTAAATTCTACCAGCATAATTGAAAGTTTAGTCGATAATTTTTAATATTAAAGATCTCAGTTAATTTTAATAATTTGGTATTGAAAGACTAAATAGATAAGAATAAAAATTTAATTTTTTTCTTCTTTACATAAACTATTAAAATGAGTTCAACGACGGGGTCACTTCAAAGAAGCAAATAGATTTCTTTGAATACTCTTAAGGTGAAGAAATATTTCTTGGAATTCTGCCAGCATGATGGAGAATTACTTGAAAAATATTTATAATGTTTAATTTTCGATTAAAAATAAATAAGTTAGATATTTAGATAAATTTTGGGTTTTTTTAATTTTTTTCTTCATAAAATATTAAAATAAATCTGACGATTGAGTTAATTTAAGGAAGCAAATGGATTTCCTTAGATACTCTTGGGGTAAGAAAAATTTTTCTCGAACATTCCACCAGCATAATGGAGAATTCCTTAAAAATATTTTTGGTACTTAAATATTTGATTATTAAAATCAAGACCTTTTAAACCATAAGACCTTTAGTTCAATATTAGCCTAAGTAGGTGTTGTTTTTGTGACTGGTGTTGTAGGGTTGTTGATCCTTCTCGACACGTAACCGAACTCCCAAATCTAGTTCTTAATGTAAACCAGAACCTATTCTTTTATGGTGCCTTAGTCAAGCTCAGGATAACCTTAAAAAGAATAGATTTATATAGGTGCTCTAATCATACCTTTAAAAAAGATTACTGGTGACTCCTATCTTTTAAGTCTAGCGGCCAAATTTGTACTTGGCACATTATGACAATTTGGCGACTTCACTGAGGACCTTGGAGAGTCAAGCCATAGTTAGTCTTATGATACTATAGGTCCTCTTAGTTGGTTTTAAAATGATCATTTGTTTATGTTTATTTGTTAATTTTTATTACATTGCTCTTTTGCTAATGTTTATTCTTTGCTTCAATACACAAGAAAATGTTAAAGGGTTTGAATTGTTCCTTTACACATATTGCCTAAATCATACCATAAAGCCCTAGACCCATGCTCATCCTTTTAGGAGAGGGTAAAGTAACTATGCTTTTATCGGGTGTTGACCTCCACTTGGGCTAGCAAAACACTCAGGGTGTAGACTACCAAAGCTTTGTTGATGTAATAACATCCATAGTAGATAAGGAAATACTCTCACTCAAATTGAACCCTTTCTGATTAAAACCTATAATGGGTGAGGATCAGGGTGCCTTGCTCATCCTCCATGGGTGATGTCAATGAACAATTTGGGGACCTTTTTAGACTCGTCAAATATCCTTACCCAGCAGGTAAATAACACTTAAGAAGCCAACTTTAGGATAGAGCCATGCCAACCCTTGTATAGAAATAACCTGAGACTAGATACATGAAGAAACATATCTCTTATTTTTTAAGAAGCATATTCTTTTTTATGCTTATGCTTTTATTATTATTTTATATTTTTCTAACCAGTTTACTTTACTTTCTTTTCCTTTTCATGCACTCACATCATCATGACATCATTGGAATATCTTGCTACATAACTATTTTTTATAAAAAATGAACTTTCAAGTAACATCTATGGCAAGTCTACCAAAGTCTGAATCTAGCAAGTACGAGTCCTTAAATAATTTGAAGGCTAGATTATAATTGATTTTAGAAGATTATTTTGGGTTAGATATGTCTTATCTCTCCCAAAAAAAGTCTATGTTGATCTTGCACAAAATGACCTAACTGATCTAATGAACATTTAGGGATCATAGAGTTCATCGAAATAGGAAGCTTTTCGGGTAAAATATGGGGACATAACATTACTTCTTCCGATCAAGGTGGACAATAATTTGATAAGGGCCATAGTTTAATTTTGGGAATCTTCGTACAAGTTTTTGTATTCAACAAGGTAGTTATGGTCTCAACTATTGAAGAATATTCAAAATTGCTACACTTTCAAACTCCAAACCATGATAAGATATTTCAGAAGAACAAGATCGGTTACCATCAGAAGCTTACTAAAATGATGGGGATTAATAAGACACAGATCATCGAAAAATAAAATAGAGGAAGTACTTGCATTCTTGGAGTTTTCTTCGAGGTTATATCCCCAAAAATCCCAAAGAATAGAAGGTATGAGTATGATGGCTTTGCCTATTTATGGAATGGTCATATTCCCACAATTTTGGGATATGTGAAGATTGCTGTGGCAAACTTCATTGATTAGGTGGAACACTAAATAAATGCAACACCAACCATTTTGACAGAAATAATCAAGTCTTTGAATCATTGCAAAAAAATAGGGAATGATGGTTTAATGGGTATAGTTGTTAAATATTTATATGATAGGCCACTTCGAGAGTAAGAAAAGCGAATTTCGCAAACCATTTTTCACTATTAATGTTCCTATCAAGGAGTTTCGTGATAGCACTTGGCCTGAACCTAAAACAAAAATTGAATGGGTATCATCCTTGAGAAAGTTGACAACTTGAAATATGGTATAGAAGGCTCATTGGATATGTCATGATCAGATTTTATTCTAGTGTGGGGATTGGCATTGGGTTCCACTTCCAAGTTTGTGGGGAGTTATTAGTTATGCAACAGTTATGGTTCAAAGGCAAGCAAGTTATGAGCAGTTTATCCCAATGGCTCATGGGCTTAATCAAATGGACTTTGCTTACATAGATAAATAGGGCTTTAAGAAAGAAAGAAGGTGTCATCAAAGCTTGGAAGAAAACAATTCGAGTGGAGGAAAAAAATTCATAAATAATACCTTCCTTGAATATTCGGTGTGGCATATGAAATAAGCCAAGGACATAATGCTATCTCCTAAAGATAATGTTAGTCATTCGATCTAAGTTATGCCTCCTGACCTTATGATAAAAATAGAACTAGCTAAGAGAAAGCTACAAAAAGAGAAAGATAAGGTAGAGCAAGAAAATAAGAACTTACGAGAGAAGATCAAAAAGCTAGAAAAAAGTCAATTTAAGCAAAATAAGAAGATTCAAAAGCTGAAAGAAGATTGTAACAAATGGAAGACTGTGTTTAAATAACTTGATGAGGTGGTTACTCAAAAGACTTCGAAGCTCAAGCGTATGAGGGTGGAAAACAAGGAAGCATACATAGAATGTATGAGATTGGAGGAAAGGTGTCAAAGGTTGACCCTCAGACTTAAAAGATTAGAAAAAGAATATGAACAAGCCCAACACACAAGTTCAAGAGGACAACTACATCTTAGGCATTTATTGGACCATATTTGCATTGGTGCTCAAAAATTAAAAGAAATACATGATCAGATCAACGAGTTAAAGGCAAATGTGCACCCATTCTAACCCCATGGCAAGAATTATTTGACTCTTAGAAGAGACTCAGAATCATTATAAGTAAATAATGAAGTTTGTGTGGAGGCCATAAATGTTATGCTTTATTTTCATGGATGTTATTTAAAACTTTATTAAGAATAATAATAAAGTTTCTTTTTTATCAATAATTGTTATGTCACAGATATTACTTTCTTTCCATAACTCATTCATGCATTCATAACTGACTTAGATGCATGATACCTTAACTTTTCACTATTTTGGTAACAAAAGGTTCAAGGATAGCTCGTCAACTGAAATTCATCAAGCAATCTACTCTACACCATTACAGTATCTGATCATGGGTGAGAATCATGGCTGAAGTGTAATCCAACAAGATTGAAAGAATAGAGAAGGCCCAAGCGAAAATAAGGGAGCAAATAGCTCAATTGATGGAAATAATGAAAGAAATGAACAACGAAAAAGGAAAAATAGATGAAGACTCGATGAAAGACAAAACCAAAATCTTGTGTATAAGTTGATTATTGAAAAAAATCCCTACTGCATATCCTACAATGCTAGAAGTTGCTTTTTTTTTTATGATGGGGCCAAAGCTAAATGACTTATACATATTCCTAATTTAGATAAACCAGAGGAAGAAAAGAAATTGAAACTCAATGAAGCAAATGAGGATTTTGGGTCCCCAAAATAAGTTTTTTAGAAGAAAAGCTTCGCGCTGTGGAAGGAATGGATTTTTTTGGATCCATAGATGCTGCAGGACTTTATCTTATGACTGATGTCATAATCATACCAAAGTTCAAGACTCCAGACTTTGAGAAATATAATGGCACTACTTGTCCTGTGACACATGTTACAATGTACTGTAAAAAGATGGCGGCTTATACGAATGACGACAGGTTGCTCATTCATGTCTTCCAAGATAATCTTACAAGCTCGCTGCCAAATGGTATGCACAATTGGATAAAAACTACATTCGTTCATGGAAGAAATTGGCTAGGGAATTTGTTTCACAATATAAACATATTAGGGACATGGCTCCTAATAAGATGGTATTGCAAGCAATAGAGAAAAAGTCGACAGAAAGTTTCAAAGAATCAAAGGTGGCATGATCTAGCTACATGTGTTCAACCACCTTTCACTGAGAAGAAAACTGCCATGATGTTTATTAGTGCTCCTTGAGCTTTTTATTCTTAAAAAATGAAAAGGAACGTTACGAAAAACCTTGCAGATATGGTGATCACAGAGGAAATTATCGAGAATGCTATCTGTAAATACCTTATTTTGTCTGGGCTAATTTTTTTAGCGACCGAGCTAATTTTCCATGGTTTAAGCATTTTTGACTCATCCACCATTGATCAAAAAACTCGATTTTAACTCGTTTCTTTGTATAAAAAAAAGATCAAAACCTAAATCAAATTATGAATTTAGACTTTTGAATTAATTATAACAATTTTTTAAGTCTAAATTGGATCAAAAAAGGTCAATATAACATGATCACCCTACTCCTTAGCTTGTTAACCAATATCACCATCAGCCACCCTATTTGCTAGAAAATCATTTCAACATTTAAACTAGCCACGCTATGCCTGTTACATTGGCAGCAAGTTGCTCCCAACAGCCACCCTATAGCCACCAAGCTGACACCACTTTGTCCCCCTTGAGAAGTGACGAAAAACACCTCCAAATTGGCATTAAAATTCTGGCATAAATAGACCACTTCTATTTTAGCTAAAAAAGGTTAGATTCTAGCTCATTTTCACTTCTAAAACATATTCACACATTAAAAAAAACAAATCTCGTAGCTCTTTACTCAGCACCCAAAAATAGCCCTAAAATACTCATTTCAACCACCATACATTCTAAAAAATCACCCTCTTCTATACCAGAACCAAAACCTCATTATTTTTCTCTTTTCTTTGCTTATTAACAACAAAGAGAGGAGGAAAATTCAAGCTATCTCTACTGCTCCAATTATTTGGCCAAGAAGTGAAGTTTTGTTAGTATAACTTCTCACTTTATCACTTTCATTTTTTGTTTTTCAGCATTTTCATCATTTTAGTGAGCTCTCCATGTTTCCATCACCCTCTTAGGATCATCATGCATTATTATGGCTTTTGGTTGTGGCATTTTAGGAATTGGATGCTTTAATGTGGAAAATGCGTTATTTTATACTCATTAGTTTGATAGATCTTGCTCATGCATTTTATGCCATATCCATGCATCTTGTTATCCTTAATCCATGTATAAATCGTTAGCTTAACATATTTCAAGCACATTTATACATCAGCTTGCATAAATTGTTGTCATTTTCAGCATCCACCACATTTTCTTGTCATAATGCATAACACTTTCATTGTCTAAGCCATTTGTAAAGTTAGCATCCTCATTCATGTTACGTGCCATCTCTTTGTATGTTTGTTGTTTTCTCCTTGGCAAAATGCATGTTTGTTGGCTGTTAAAAATTGAATTTTTTTAAAAAACCCCCAAGCCAAGCATGTTAAAACCTCAACCAATTAGGATTAGCATGAACTTAGCATTTTCCTTAAAGTTAGCAAAAATCTAATGGAAAATTAAGTTTTCTAGATCTATAATCTTGATTAAACGAGTTTAAAACTACAAAAAATGGCCTTGCACTCATTCGCGAGATGTTCGTGCCTTATTTTTGAGTCGAAACCTTGAGTGGTATGATTAACGGGCTGTTTCATCACCCCAAACAACTCTGGGGCTGTGCAAATGAGTTCATGACGCTCATGCCACTCTTTTCATTCAGTCATAAATGTTCGAACCTCAATGACTCGAGATTGGACTCGTAGACAAAAAAAAAATAAGAGATATCCCTTGTTTTGCTTTATCCCCTACTGGCAGTACAACCATTGCAAATTGAAAAATCATTTTAAAATCCTAAATGATTTTTCATGAATTTTTTGATATTTTTTTCTCAAAGCATGTCAAATTATCTTTAAAACAATGCCTTATTCACCCTAGGATCATTCCGGTTGAGAGAGTTATGATTTTTCAAGCCTAAACTATTTGAAACCCTTAGAATCCAAATATGTATTCTGGTTGGGCCATTCAGGCCCAATAAATGAGTTTTCCAAATTTTTCAAACATTTTCCCTAAAAGATTGTAAAATTCTCTTTTCAAAAAGGTATTGTTTGTAATTTTTTGATTCCGAATGAGTCTGAGGTGATTTTTGAAATTTTGACACTCCTTGTCCCTTATATACTCTGCCAGCAGCACAATCAATCTGAATTTGAAAATTTATTCCTCAAAAAATGACTTCTTAGGACATTTAAAAAATTTTTAGATTGACCTTCATTGAGTTAGCTTTCTAGTAGTGTCTTGTCCGCCCTCTCAATTCTTCAAACCAAATTAGAATAAATTCGGGAAGCAGGATAGCGCGATGCTATCCCTTATTTTCGATCATGGTCAAAATTAAGTTATTTTCTCGAATTTCGTTTCAAGACATTCAAATGTCTCTATATCACCCCGATCAGACTCGAGAATATGCTTTGACCTCTCACAAGCTCATATCAAGGCACAAACACATTTCATATCTTTACCATCCTCATTCACAATAATTTATTTTGCTAAAAGTCGTCAAAATGCTCACTCATTTTCTAAATCACAAGGTTTTGCTAACTTAATTTTTTTTCAAACTCAAATATGTCACTTTTGGGATACTCTAATCCTGATCTTTCGAGGGGATACTCTAATCTCACTCTTCAAAATTATTAATATTTAAGCATCTTTCTTTGTTAAAATGATTTCTCATTCACGGGGATACTCTAACCCTGACTTTTTGAGGGGACACTTAAACCTCGCTTCTTAAAATTGTCAAGATTTAAAAATCTTTCTTTGTCAAAAATTATTTGTCGTTTAAGGGGATACTTCAACCCCATCTTTCTAAAGGAATACTCTAACCCTATCTTTCAATTATAATTAATCTTTTTTCTCCTTCTCTATTTCCATGAATATGTTAAACAAACCTTGTTTAATCAAGAAACCCAGATGCATCTCGTAAATTATCGATTTGATTATTTTTAAATAATCGATGCCAATTGTGAGATAAATTCCAATAATTCATTCCTTCTCTTTATCATTGCATTAAAAGATCCATGTTATGTTGCTTTATTTATTATCTCACTAACACGATTTCTTTGTGATGATTATATGCATTCATGCTTTCAAAAAATTTCAAATAAAATTAAAGGTAATACTCCGTGTAGGCATCTCGCCAGTGCCCAAAGCGAAACATTTCATTTTTAAAGTAAAATCCAGAGGTCATTTAATTGAAAATCTCTATATTCTCCATCTCTTCAGGGTGTATGTAAGATTAAATCTTTTTCATCACAACCTGGATTTGTATTTCTATAAGATTCATGCACTACAAGAGGGTTATATCGAAATAATGACAAGTTCAGCTTGAAAGAATCGAAACCAAAATAAGACATACCTAGTAAAGTACCGATTTTGGGCATCACGAAGAGGTTCTTACCTCATCGCACGTAACCAACTCTCGAACCTAAACAATGAATCTTTGCATTACGTAGACCACGGGATCGATGTTTTGAGTTTCGTAACTCAAAACATAGGTTTTAATAGGCATCCGGTCATGCCTAGCCCAAAATGATCAGTGGTGACTTCAAGCGTTGGCCATTTAGTGATAGTTATCCGAGGCCAATGAGATGAGTGATTTGTCTTATGGTCTCCCTTATTGTATCATAAGTCGAGAATCCGTACGTTATCGTTCTTATCACGTCGTAAAAAAAATTCTTGGTCAAGAAAACATTTTCAAGTTAGGAAAATATTTTAAGTCGTGCTCACCCATAGATCCGTGAGGATCCACCCCGGGGTATGTTGCGACAGCTTGGTGACTCCACTGGGGACAGTGTAAAGAGTTAGGCCAATAACTAGCCATGTCTTGCTAGGTTCCTAGTTCTTTCGATCTTTGGTCATTATTTAACCATGACCCTTTTTTTTCGTTTTGTCAACAAATTTTTTATTTGACATGATTGTCAAGATTGTTTTATTTTTGAATAATCATTAGTTTAATCAAGATGTTAATATGGAAGTAAACAAAAAGGTTTGATCATTTCCCTGTCACACACTGTGCGCTTGCATGTGCATTAGTGTCCCACCAATATCCATGGCATGGTTACAACCCAATCATTAGGAAAAAGTGAGCTATCTGCCTTTGTGCGTAACCCTTCGCATAGGCATGACAATAACTTCCCGGATGGAAATTACCTATGTCTCCCATGAGTAACCGTCCACATTTACATATAAAAATACATCCAATGGATCGAACCCGTTCTGCCAAACCCACTATGGGTTTAGGATTGGGATCCCTCGATTATTCTTATCGGATAGAAGAGTAATTTGGATAACTATTTTGGCATCAACTTAAACCTCATATTGTGAGCCCTATGAGCTAAACCATGTTAAACCACACCGGAACGCTACTAAAATACTTGGAGAATAGGGTCGCTCGGGGAAACATTCCTAACCTTTACACTTAATTACCATAATTATGTAGGTGACAATGAGTACATAATTGTCACCCACATCTGCATTTTTATCATTTATCAAGGCATGCCGTTGTGCTGCTTAGGTGACGACTAACCTTTGTATAAATAAATGAAGGTAAACAAAAACCATCATCTACAACGTCTTATACTATAAGCTGTTATATTGTCTGAGTCATGGCTTTACGCGCATCCACACTAGTGGTGATGAACAAATATTGCTACTGGTCATTTATATTTCCATCAAAATAAGATATTGCATCACCTCATAAAAGGCAAATCGCATCCTAGTATGTTGAAATGCTGCTCGTTTCTCGTCTCACCACTTTGGTTCAGACATGTTATGATTTTTTTTTGTGTTTTAAAATTCTTTATCTCTTTACATTTGTCTCTTATATATTCCACTAACTTATTTTTCCTTTGTTTTTGTTTTAGTGCATGCATCATTTCATCATAACCATCATGACTATCATCATTTTGGGATAATTGTTCTAGTTCAATGTTTAGCAAGGGGCGTCATTTATAGAGCAATAGCTTATCTCCACTATCGAGTCCTTTAAAAACATCAGAACATGGTCACAAGGTCACCAACGTCAAGATGGGGACCTCCTAAAGCCTAACTACATCTTAGAAATGCATGAAGAGGTCAAGATTGGTTTTTGTCATTGTTGGGAACTTAAGTACATTTGGGATAATTGAGATAGCAACATGAAAGAAGCCTTCACTAAAAAGTATGGGGATATAGCTCTTTTGCTTCAAGTTCAGTTGGATGATGGCTTATTACAAGTAGCGGTACAATTTTGGAATCTGACCTACTGATATTTTACCTTCAACAAACAAGATTGAGTCCCTGCCATTGATGAGTACACAGCCCTGCTCAACATATAAAGGGCTAAGTCAGATTGAATTTATTGCAAGGCGTTAACGGCTCCTCCGTTCAAGAAGAGGTTAAGGTAAATTCTTGGAGTCACAGAAGTATAGGTTGATAGTTACGTTAATGTAAAAGGGGGTAGCGAATGCATATCTTGGTCGAGCTTGAAAAAGGTAATGGCAAATCTTTCTGATCAAAAAAAAGCTCAAGATATCTGTGCTCAGGCAATCTACGAGCTCGTTATATTCCTAAAAACTTTAGGTTATGTAGAGGCAGCGATCACAGATTTTTTTTCTCCCTTATGTTGCAACATCAACCTTGCTTCCACCATTATCATTGAAACCATCTTTGCCCTTAGCTTTTGTAAAAGAACGGGAGCAAGAAGGTTTATCGGGTGTGCCTTATTGCTCCAGATATAGCTCTTAGGTCATCTTTGTGTTAGGAAGAGAGAGTCAGGCAAAGTGTCTTCTTTAAGATCAATCCTCTTTCCACGGCATTAGAAGAAGAATGTCATTAAGATAAGATAGAAAAGCATTCGGTTGAGGAATTACAAAATGTCAAAGAGGAAGAAATCATGTGGAGAGACCCATGGGTGTTTCCTCAGTCAATTTTGTACAGATGTGGAGACTACACTTGGTGCCACTTTTGGGATTATGGGGAAATACTAGTTATGCTCCTCTTTTGGTGTTGTGTCAATTTCAATGCCAACAATTCATCCCGTTCTTTGAAGACTTGGGACATTGGGATTTGAATAAGGAAAGCCCAATTATAAAGCAAAAATCCAGTTAGCTTTCTAAGCTTGGAAGAAGATCCATTTTATGGAAAGATACTGAAGAGGAAGCCCCACCATGCCTGGATACGAAGAATGGAAACTCCACCGTATCAATGATCTATTGCCACCACCCAAATCCGAGATACTGCAAATCCCAATAGAGGAATTGCCTTCTGAGATCAAGGTACTGAAAAGGGAATTTAAATAAGAAAAGGCATCTTTTGCCACAGAAATCTCTCGACTTAAGGAGAAAAAGGGCCAGTTAGAGATGGATATCTATCTTAGGAGTAGTGAAATGGATCGAGTCATTAAAGAAAAGGAATGCTTCAAAGATGACCTTGAGAGCCTGGCCGAGGATTATGTGGCCCTCAAAAAAGCTAATAAGTCCCGATGTATTGGTAAGACATCAGTCGAATAGGAAGCGAAAGTTGCCACTCTCAATTACAAACTAAATCAGCAAAAGGAGGAAGTTAGAACCAGCAAAAAAAAGTTCACGAAGGCACGTGCTCTTGCTTCCACCTACCAACGAAAGAATCAAAGACTCAAGGCATAAATACAAGATACGAGAGTTACTTTGGTTGAAAATGGAGCCCTCATTCACAGAATCCAAGAGGTAGAATATTCTCTTCAGTATCATCAAGGTCATATCAATGAACTAACAAGGGCATCCGAGAAATGCAAACTAGATTGGCGAGAGACAATACTACCAAGCACAACATCAGCACCTCACTGGGCAAGTTCAGATCGCTCAATGAGAGCCAAATGACATGATTGAAGTAACTCGGTCCATAAGATGAGACATCGTGCCTGTGGGAGATCGTAAGCAATAACTCTTGGGTTTTTTTGATCGTGTGATTACATAATGTAATCATGTTAGATACTTTCATATGTAATCATGTCGTAAAAGAAAAAACCTTTTTGTGACTCTATGAATGATGTTATTGATGGAGTTGTTCCAAGAATCAATTATCTCCAATGCATTTGCATATTTAATTTCATCATTTTTCATTGCGCTTGCATCAATCATTCATTATCTTAACTCATCATTGCATCATAAATGCTCATTAATACATACATTTTTTTAAAAAAAAGTTTAATGCAGGAATTGGGCCATAAAAGTGCATGAGATTTCGAGATCAATCAGGAACACAAAACCTTACATCACACAATACTATAACACATGACGCCATAAGCAAATCATGGAGAGTGATAACGAAGCTCGTATTGAGCAACTTGAGCTAATGGTCAAGGAATCACAAGACTAGATGCTTCGTCAGCAATATGAAATGCAAAATCAAATCGTAAAACTTATGGAACTAATGACTGCCTTTATGAAAAAAAAAAGGGCAAGCCAGCACTACTGAAACAAAGAATGATCCTCCTAATGTTAAAAGTCTCCCTGCCAATAATCTAGAACCTACCCAAGGCGAAACTAGACAAGAACAATGGCCCGCTCCTACATCTAATGCTTAGGCTCTGCCAGTTATTTACTTGAATCCCGTTGTGGCAGGTCAATTCATTCCAAGTACTTAAGGGTGAATGCAGGCGTTTCATCAGCATATCCGATAATCCTTGACCACAAGGAACCAAAGAAAATAGAAGGTCAAAAGTCTACCATGATCGCGATAGAAGTGAATAAATTCTAATTACTGAAAAAAGGCCTCCAACCTATCAAGGGGAGTGACAAGTTAGAAGCTCTTGATGCACAATCATTGTCTTTACTGTCTAACCTTATCATTCCCCCAAAATTCAAAGTCTTAGAGTTTGAAAAGTTTAATGGAACAATCAACCCCTTCTGTCCATATTCGAATGTACTGTGAAAGAAGACTGGGTATGAGAAAGATGAAAAGCTCTTTATCATTTGCTTCCAACATAGCCTCATTGGGGTAGTAGCTCGGTGGTATATCGAGCTAGACAATGTGAAAATCCAAACATGGGCTGACTTGGCTAAGGCTTTTCTGAATCAATACTAGCATGTGTTAGATTGGGTACCGGATCGATTTTCCTTGATGAATTTCGAGAATAGATCCACTGAAAGCTTCAAGCAATACGCCCAAAAGTGGAGAGAGGAAGTAGCCCTAGTCTAGCCTCCCCTTATAGAAAAAGAGATGACAGTCATTTTCATCCACACATTACTCGTTCCTTATTTTAAGAAGCCCCTAGGAAATGCCACCAAGAAATTCGCAAACCTAGTCCTCTCTGGAGAAATAGTTGATGTAGCCATTAAGAGTGGTAAAATGTCAGCTAGGGAAACGTTTGGATTAAGCAAGAAGCCTATTGCCAGTAAAAAGAAGGAAAAAAGGGTCAATACCATAAGTTATGCTAGCTCATCTTAGCCAAAACGAGATTAAATACCTAACCCTTATTACCTAAGCACGTTGTGTTCTCACCCTATCACTATCCCCCCTCAACCAATTAATGCCATAACCTATAACCCATCCTCTGCAATCCCATCCAACCCACCACAAAGCTACCCTCCATAAGTTCACCAAAATATTAATCGAGCAACCTATAATATGCTTGGCAATCGAGGTGCAAATCAATAAAGATAACATTTTGATCCCATCCCTGTAACCTATAAGGAGCTTTACCAAACCTTACTCCAAAATCATTTAATGGCCCCAATCTATCCCAGAAAAGAAGCCACAATACCCGCAATGGTGTAACCTTAATGCCAATTATGAGTACCATACTAGGGTAGCAGAGCATGATATTGAGGACTACGTATATTTCAAACGAAATGTACAAAATCTAATTAACTCGAAAGTCTTGTAGTTTAGAATGAAACAAGGACCAAATGTTACCACCAATCCTAACCACACTGAGCCAGTTGTAACCATGATCGACATTGAGAACAAACATGAATAAAGGATGTAAGGATGCCAATGTTTTTAGTATGGCAAGCACTGATTTAGGTCAAGTTGCTCAATGTAACAAAAAAATTGAAAGATAAACCTGACAACTTCTGTGACTTCCATACAGTTATAGGTCATACCCTATAAACATGTAGATAGTTTAGGTCCATGATTCAAAGAATGATGAATAAAGGCCGGATATAATTCTATCATGAGATCACACCTGCTGCTGAATCTATCAACATGATAGGAGAGGAAACCATGAAGCCATATTATGGGAGAAATCAACCCCTTATTCTTTATGGCAAGCTAAGTTCTGAGGTCAGCTCTTTAATATCTACACCGAAGTTAGTTGTAAAAGTACCTAAACCATTCTCGTATAAGAGCAACAAAGCTATCCCATAGAAATATGAGAATCAAGTAGTGGTGATTGGAGAACTAAATCCCTCAATCGCTACAATGAAACTATTAAGAGTTAGTCATAACCAGTAGTAGAAGATGTTATATTCCCCAAGCTCAAGAAAAGCAAAAGATTGATGCATCTTTAAGCACCAGTACCGTACAAGCCCAAGCAAAAAATTTTGTGCCCAAAAAAGTCAAGGAAGTAGTGAGAGAAAGAGAAGCCATGGAGTTTCTTAAGTTCATTAAGTACAGTGAATATTGCATTATGGATCAGATAAGCAAATAACCCGCCAAGATTTCTGTGCTATCTCTACTTTTTAATTCAAAGGTTCATCGAAATGCAGTACTAAAAGTGCTAGTGAAGCATATGTGCTCCTAGATGTCTTTATAGATAAGTTGGATCGGCTAGTGAGCAACATCATATTCGATAATTATATCTCCTTCACTGATGAAGAGATCCCACATGGAGGTAGGGGCAGTTATAAAGCTTAACATATCGCTACCCATTATAAGGGATGCATTTTGCCTAATGTACTTATAGATAATAGGTCAGCCCTTAATGTCATGCCTATGACTACATTAAGTAAACTCTTTATCGATCAATCTAACATCAAAAGTAGCAACACCATAGTCTGAGCTTTTAATGGAACATGTCACGGAGCAATTCAAAATATCACAATCCAGCTCAAGATAGGCCCATGTACATATGAAGTGGATTTTCCAGTGATGGATATTAATCTTTCTTGCAACTGCCCATTAGGTAGGCCATGGATACACTCCGCCAGAGTTATCCCATCATCTCTCCATTAGAAGTTCAAATTTGTGATAGATGACAAAGTAGTCACTATCTATGCTAAAAAAATGATTGCCACTACCTTTACTGAGGATATCTACATAGAGCCTAATAAAGATGCACCGAATTCATCATTTCAATCTTTCCCATTTATCAATGCAACATTTATGGGAGAAAGGTTACTGATAGCTAAACCTCACCTGTCAAAGATTACCCACTCGAGTTTAAAAATAACTATTGGCAAAGGTTTTCGTGCTGAAAAAAGGCTCGATAAGAATGTACAAGGGATGGCCCGAGCCTTACAGGTCACCACTCAAGCTAACAAAGCAGGCTTAGGATTTAAGGCCAATGCGCACTCAAGAAAGCAGCAAGAAAAGAGGATCTATAAACAGAAAATGACAAGATTATTTGGTTGAGAGGGAAAGTCGAAGTTGATAATGTTTTCATCTCTTCATGAGATATTTTGTTTAGGAGGACAAATTGATCCAAGCCAACTGGAAGAACAAAAGGATAAAGATGTTGTGGTCATCCTAAACAAGGTGCTTAACAACCTTTATCTCCAAGATACTAAGTCATAAAATTTGCGTCCTTCCACTAAGACCTAATTTTGATGATAGGGTCATGACGGAAGCCCCTTCACTTTTCCAGTCCCTTTCATGTATTATCAAGAAATGAAAACCTACATGCCCTCACCCAAAGGCAGATAAGTGTCCTAGGTAAGGGGCATTTTTTTGTTAAACATTATCAATGAAATGACTTTTGCATATGTTATTTCATATTATGTATCACTTTTCAACCTTTTTGTCTCCATTACTCTTTTGCCCTCATTTTTATCCAAATCCTTTAGTTGTGTGTGTGCCTTTTGCAATGTTTATTTCTTTTTTTGCCCTTTTAAGTGTCCTGACAATAATGACATGGATGTGTTTGATGGGTTTTTGAAGATCAATTTTGAGCAATTAATTTTCACTAGTGAAGTCAATCCTGAAGAATTTCAAAGAAATCTTCGTACTACTAGACCTCTTGCAATTAGTTGAGAAAGATGACAGGCAGATCATGCCCTATAAAGAACCAGTGAAAGTAATAAATTTAGGTTCTCAAGAGGATCAAAAAAAGGTTAAAATTGAAACCTCTATAAAGTTAACAACTAGGACCATGCTGATAGACCTACTCTAAAAATATCGAGATGTATTCGCTTGGTTATATCAAGAAATTCCAGGACTAGACACTGATATAGTGGTCCATAAGCTTCCCATCAAGCTTGGATGTAAACTAATCTGACAAAAGTTAAGGAGGACGAAGTCGAAAATGCTCTTCAAAATTAAAGAGAAAGTCAAAAAGTAGTTTGATGCAGGGTTTATTGGAGTAGCAAAATATCTAGAATGGGTTGCCAATATAGTCCCAGTCCTAAAGAAAGATGGCAAACTATGAATGTGTGTTGATTATTGGGATTTAAATCAAGCTAGTCTCAAAGATAACTTCCCACTACCCCATATCGACACTTTGGTAAACAACACAACCAAGAATTCTTTGTTCTCTTTCATGGATGGATTCTCAGGTTACAATCAGATCAAGATGGCACCCAAAGACATGGAACATGGAGAAAATAACTTTTATAACCCTGTGAGGGATATTTTGCTATAATGTCATGCCCTTCAAACCTAAAAATGTTGGGGCAACCTATCAACCGGCCATGGTAGCCCTATTCCATGACATGATGCACAAAGAAATTAAGGTCTATGTTGACGACATGAATGCCCAATCAACAAAAAAGGATGAGTATGTCGCAGACCTTCAGAAACTTTTTGAGCGGCTATGAAAATTTTAACTCAAATTAAATCCTGCCAAGTGTATCTTCGGAGTCATTTTGGGTAAGCTTCTAGGCTTTATAGTTAGTAAAAGAGGGATTGAAGTTGACTCAGACAAAGTCAAAGCCATTCAGGATATGCGACCACATTAAACCCAAAAGGAAATGAGAAGCTTTTTGGGAAGACTAAACTACATTGCTAGATTCATATCCCAGCTCGCTGACAAATGCGACCTCATTTTTCAGCTCCTTCCTAAATAAAATCCAGGAAAATGGAATGAGGCATGTCAAAAAAGCTTTTATAAAGTCAAACGTTATCCGTCAAGCCCACCAATATTGGTACCATCGATGCTTGTTCGACTTTTAATCCTTTACTTAGTAGTCATTGACAAGTCTATGGGTTGTGTATTAGGGTATCATGATAAGTCAGGAAAGAAAAAACAAGTAATCTACTACTTAAGCAAAAAGTTCACAAAATGCGAGTGCAATTACTCCGTGTTCAAGTAGTTATGCTGTGCTTTAGTGTGGATAGCCAAGAGACTCAGGCAGTACATGTTGTATCACATCACATGGTTGATTGCAAGGCTTGATCCTGTCAAGTATCTATTCGAAGGCCCTGCACTATTAGAAAGGTGAGCTAGATGACAAGTCCTGCGTTCTGAATACGACTTTACCTATATCAGTCAAAAGGCCATTAAGGGCAGTGCGATAGTTGACTTTTTGGCAAGTCGAGCAGTAGATGACTATGAACCCTTAAGTTTTTACTTACTAGATAGAGATCTAATTTGCATTTTTAAAGATAAGGATGCCTCCAACGAAGATCAATCCTGAAAGACGTATTTTAATGGAGCATCAAATGCTTTAGGACATAGAATTGGGGCAATATTGATCTCACCTGATATAAGTCATTATCCATTCATAGCAAGGCTAAATTTTGACTGCATGAATAATATCACAGAATATAAAGCTTGTGTCATGGGACTTCAAGCAGCTATTGAGAGGGATGTCAAGGTATTATAGGTGTTCGGTGATTCTGCTCAAGTCATCTACCTATTGAAAAGAGAATGACAAACTCGCCATGCCAAGTTGATATAGTATGGGAAGCTGATAGTAGAGCTCCAGAAAAAACTTGATGATATTAGTTTTCGACACTTACCTCGAGAAGAGAACCAAATAGTAGACGCTTTGGCTACCTTGTCATCCATGTTTAAAGTCAGCCAAGAATCAGATGTTGCTTCTATCCAGATAAGCATTTACATAACTCTGGTTCATTATCACAGTGTCAAAAAAGAGAAGGATGGCCTACCGTGGTACTATGACATCCTTCGTTACATCAAAGATCAATAACATCCTAAACATGCAACTGAGACTGATAAAAGGACTATCAAAAGGCTGGCTATGGGATTTGTTCTCTATGAATAAATCTTATACAAAATGAGTCACAATCAGGTATTGCTTAGATATGTTGATACTCTTGAAGCCATAAAGATCCTAGAAGAAGTTCATAAAGAGATTTGTGGCATACATGCTAATGGACATCGGATGGCCAAGCAAATCATGAGAATAGGTTATTATTAGTTGACCCTCGAGAGATGCATCAATTATACCAGAAAATGCCATAAGTGTCAAATCTATACTGACAAGATCCACGTCCCTTCAGTGCCATTTCACATTATGACAGCTCCATGGCCCTTTTCTATTTAAGGCATGGATATGATCGGGCCAATTACCCCTAAAGCCTCTAATGGGCATCGTTTTATCTTGGTAGCAATTTATTATTTCACCAAATAGGTGAAAGCTACCTCGTATGCTAATGTTACTAGATCGATCGTCTATAAGTTTATCAAACGGGACATTATCTGTAGATATTGCCTTCCAAACCAAATCATCATAGGCAACGCAAGCAACTTGAACAATAAAATGATGTAAGAGGTCTGCTCACAATTCAAGATCCAAAATCATAATTCTGTCCCTTATCGCCCAAAAATGAATGAGGCAGTCAAGGCAGTCAACAAAGACATTAAAAGAATGGCTGAAAAAATGGCCAAGACTTATAAAAACTGGCATGAGAAGCTATTCTTTGCACTTCATGCCTACCGGACTTCAATTCGAACTTCCATGGATGTTACCTCATTTTCTTTTAAAGAATCTGAATGGGTCAAGAACAGATACGACCAACTCAACTTCATCGAGGAAAAATGCATGAAAGCCATCTGCCATGGTCAAATGTATCAAAGATGCATGATCCAAGCCCACAACAAAAAGATGCACACATGGCAATTTCACCCAGGCAAATTGGTATTGAAAAAGATCCTCATAATTCACAAAGATGCACGGGTAAGTGGACCCCTAATTGGGAAGGACCATATGTTGTGAAATAAGCTTTCTCCGAATGGGCCCTAATCTTGTCAAAAATGGATGGCAGTTCTTACCTAACCTAATAAACTTAGATTCCATAAAAAAATACTACACATAGAAGGGAAAACCTGAAAAAGCATCCTTAAAAAAAACAACAAAAAAAGAGCAAAAATAAATAAATAAACAAAATAAAATAAAATAGGGTCCAAATGAAAATTCAAAAAGGAGATCTAGGCAGCCAACCCAACTACACTTGAAAACCCACAACGGCGACTTGAGAAGATCAATTTTGATGGGGCATGAATTGAGAGTACCTACAAGACAATGCAAAGCATTCTTAGAGATCTTTCGAAAATCAACGCATGCTAGGCACATATATTATTCGAGAAAGATTTTAAAAAGCACCTAAAGAACATCCATGTCATGATTGCTAGAGGCATTTTTTGCCCAAAAGATCATCTTTCTAGCTACCTTATCAATTACTTGTCAAATACTATATTGACTTATGTCTTTTTGTTGTCATGAATAACTATTGCTTTGTTTCTTTTAACCCCTCGTACAATTCACATTGCACTTGCCATTTAACTGATAATGTTTGATAATCAACTAAAATATGCATTAGGACATCTTGATATTACATCAAAAGGAAAATAAACATAGGGAACTTTGCTTACACCTTGATCATTCAGATCATGCACCTTTCATATCCAAGCACCCACTTGGCATGACCATACACCAAACCATTTCTTGCTCTCACAACCCACATCTTAAGAAAAACCATTTTAAGCTAATCAAAAATTGACCTATGCATTTTTAGACACTTAATTTTGTCTGACCTCTAAAAAAATTAATTAAAAAAATTAAATTCTATGACAAAGCCCAATGAGCCTAATAATTCTGCCAAGCCCATTCTTGATTTTTCATTAAGTCCATTTCATTCCCTAAAGGCCTACCAAGCCCATTTTAATACCCAATTTCCTAACACGCCCACTAATCTTTTTCTTTTTAATTTTATACCAATGATTAAATTTTCTTTTATTAATTTTTATGGGGTTTTAATTAGAATTTTAACATGATTAAATTTTTCTTAGGATTTATCATGAGGATTTATTTATTTATTTATTTATTTTTGAACCTTATTTATTTATTTTTTCAAATAGAACTTTCAATTAGGATTTTCTTGCAATTTGATTACATTAATTTCTTTACTTCCAATAGTTTTTTTTTTTTTGTAAATTTATAATTTTATTTTGCTCTAATTTTTCCAATGTAGTTACATGAAATATAATTTGGTTGAAATTTAACCCTTTTCCAACTAATTTAGTTTCATTCCAAATAATTCTATCAAATTAACTAAAACCATCATTTCACCTAAATTAGCATAATCATGACAATAGTTAGGGTGGCTTTTATGAAAAGATGGAAAAGCATGGGCTTATGACAATATTTATTACTTTGTCCAACCTAACAAGTAAACTTAACATCAAAAAAAAAAAAAAGAAAATCCATGGCGAAGGCATGGAATTTCGGCCAAGAAGGATTTTCACCCTCCTTGGCTGAATCATCCTCCCCTATAAATGGGGGAGGATGTTTTCTTCAAGCTTTTTAGCTTAAAAAAAGAAAGAAAGAGAGTTTTTAGAAAAAAAATATAAAAATATAAAAAATTTCAAAGCTTTGTTAAGGTAAATCTCTACTTTAATCTTTGAATTTTAGTTTGTTTGATACATTTTCCTTCTCTTTGGTGAGCCAAAAACATGCTTAAGTTCATGGATTTTTATCCATGTTGAAAGACTAAGCATAACGGCCATGAACTAATTTCCTTGATTTTTTTTCTTTTTTTTCTTTTTTTTTTTGGTAGTAAATTATTTTTCTTCTTGAATCATGTGTATGTTAATATGATGTTGGTTTTGGTGTTGTGTTTATCACATATATGTTTTTATATATTTTATTTCTTTTACTATTTTCTTGTTATCATGGTGAAAATATATGTTTATGTGCTTATTTTTGTGATTTTATCATGTAATGATGCTAATTTATGTTAAATGAAATGTGACTATGTGATTATTGAGTTTAGAAAAGATTATTGCTAGGTTATTTAGGTATTGGCCGAAATTCATGCTTGTATATGTTTTTTTGAGGTCATTTTGTAAATACAAAAAGTTTAAAGGCTAATCCGTAAAAAATAAAAAAATTTTAGACCTATATGTTTGGTCGAATCTTAATGAATATTTTAGCTATGTTTTGTTGCTGATTCCAAGCTGATTTCATGCCTCAATGATGTGTTTTCATGATGGTTTTGGTTAATTAGGGATTAAATTGTAATTGTTTAAAAGTTTAGGGACTAGTTTGCAAATGATAGAAATTTCTTTGTTTTATGTCAAAGGATTTGACCAAAAGCTTCATGGATAACTTGGAAACTGATTTTGGGTATTTCATATCATGCTTTATGTATTTTTACATTTTAAGCTGCATTTTGTAATTCCTCAAAGTTTAGAGGCTAGTTTGCAAATAATGAAAATTTTCATTTTTTGGTCAAAGGTGCTTGATCGAACCTTCTTGCATATCTTTACCATGTCATTCATGTTGATTCTTTGCTTGTTTGATAATTTTTAATGCTTTGTTTGTGGTATTTTACCATATAAAGGTCAAAATGTAATTGTACAAAGTTTAAGGGTTACTTTGCAAATTAATTTTTTTGGGTTAGGGCAAGGTATTTGGCCGAATCTTTGTTGATATTGACTGCATTTTCATACATAATTTCATATGATTTTTATAATTTTTTAGGTTACTTTATTATGTAAGGACTAAAATGAAGTTTTAGAAAAGTATAGGGACTAAATAGCAAATTTTTATATTATAGGGGTAAAATAGTCATTTTACTGGTTTTAGAAATTTTTATTACTCCTATGGCATTCCAAAGGGGCATAAAAATACTCAAAACTTTTCGTATTTGTTTGGTTTTCTGAAGAATATGGAATGTAATTTTCAAAAAACCAAGGGTATTTTGGTCATTTTGTTGATCGAGATGCTCTTACGCCAAAGGTGAACATTTAGAATTCTTTTAGCCTTTTAAGGTTATTTGTGAGTCCATCAGGGGTATCAGGATAGTTTTATGTCGAAGGTATACCCCAAGGGAATTTTCGTAATTTTTGTATCGGGATGTTTTTACGCAAATGGCGAAAGTTTAAGGTTTTTTTACCTTTTAAGGTTATTTTTGAGTCCATTAGGGTATCGAAATGCTTTCAAGTTGAAGGTATACCTCTAAGGGCATTTTTGTAATTTTTTATCGAGAGGTTTTTATGTCAAAAGTGAAAGTTTAAGGTTCCTTTAGCCTTTTAAGGTTATTTTTAAGTCCATTAGGGGTACTGGGATTCTTTCATGTCAAAGGTATACTTTAGGGGCATTTTCATAACTTTTTCACTAGATATTTTTATGCCAATGGTGAAAGTTTAAGATTCCTTTTGCATTTTAAGATCATTTTAAGGTCCATTAAGGTTACCTGGGTACTTTCATGCCAAGAGTATGCCCTAAGGGTATTTTGGTCATTTTGCTCATCGGGATGCTTTTACGTTAAAAGTGAAATTTTAGGATTGGTTTAGACTACCAGGATCATTTTAAGGTCCACTAGGGTTACCGAAATACTTTCATGTCGAAGGTATATGTTGGGGCATTTTGGTCATTTTGTTCACCAAGATGCTTTTACACTGATGGTGAATTTTTAGGATTGGTTTAGCCTTCCAAGATCATCTTAAGACCTATAGAGGTGAGCATTCGGTCGGTTCGATCAAAATTTCAAACTAAATTAACTGACTTAGCTAGAGGAACCGACCGAACCGACCGACATTTTTAACCATAATCGAATTAACCGATCTGACTAAATTTCGATTGGTTTGGTCGGTTAGTTCGGGCAAATCGATTTATTGGGTCTTGGGCTAATAGTTGTATATTTGGTTTGGGAATGGGTTTAATTGGGCTATTAATATATATAAATATATAATTATTAAATATTAAATAT
>JBBYHO010186508.1:0-27351 GCA_038382025.1 Adansonia gregorii | reverse complement strand
TTGAAAGTAATTGGCTTTTTGGTAGTATGCGAATTAGGGGTAATTTCTATCTTAACTTTAAAATCTACACTTTTTTTTTTTAGAAATTGTGAATTTTGGTTTCAAATAAATGAAATTTAAACCATGAACATTGTATATTTTGTATATTCCATGAACTTTGTTATTAATAATTTTTAGTATCTAGGGTAATGAGAACATCTTTAAAAAAATTTTGATTGGGTTAGTGATCACCATTAGACTAAACTCTATCAAAAAGGTCTTTCACCTTCACTTATATGATTGTCTTAGACATCTAGCTACAGTCGCTTCACACTCAAACATTTTTTATGGGATTGTTTGAGGGTTAAACAAACAAATTATGCTCCTAAAAGATTTAAATACTAATAGTTCGACATGTGGTTAGGTAATAATGGTAATCCAAGATCTCCCAAATTCATTTGGATAACCTTTTACCACAACTTCCCTGACAATCTTACAAATCCTTAGTTTAGGAGGAATGAAAGTAAACATGAGCCAAAATTCATTTTCCTTTAGGGTGAAACTTTTTCAATCCAATACAAGATATATATATTTATATATAATGTGGAATCTGAGGTGTTCTTATAACAATTCTATTTCTTTCTTGAATGCTCGATAAGAACCAAGATCCATTTGTGGCTATAAAGCTGATAAAGTTAAGTGGCATACGTTAAGCTAAAATGTTGAAAAAAAAGGAAAAAAAGAAAAAAATTTTGAAAAATTAAGTGTAACATCATGTTATTGAGGTATTCAAATGATTTCAGAAAGAAGACCATCAATGCTTGTCAATTAAAATAGCTTTGTTTAAAATGAAATTAGTTATCTTTCACTATCTTTTTACAGATATAGAAAATTATTCCTTTTGCAATCCCCTTTGAGCCTGATGATTTATTCTTTTATTAAACTCTAATTAAGAATGGGGAAGGTGAAAAAAAACATCAAAATCAGAAGGGGAAATCCTATAAAGAAAGTTCTATTATAATGGGATAAGAATGAAGATGAATTAAAGTCCAAGTTTAAGTTTCTTTGAAAAAAAAAAGAGAAAAAAGAAAACAAGGAAAAAAATAAAAAAATAAAAAGAAAAAAAGAAAATGAGAAAAACGAAAAGAATAAGATAAAGGAAGAAATAAAAAGAAATTTAAAACTTAAGAAATAGAAATAGGCCGGCTAGGAATCCTTCTGAATAAAAATGATTCTTGATTTAATTACTCTTAAATACGTGATTTTAACTTATCTATATTTTCTTTTTAAACCATGAACCATGGCCTACGTGTATCGATAAAGTATATTTCAATCAAACATGTCTCTTTGAGTTGTTGGACTATTCCTCGGAAACTCTTCAAAAATTCATCTTTTGACATGATTTTTAAGTCCTCAAGAATATAATGGGGCAATCAATCCAAAAAAAAAAAAAGAAAGATAAAGAAGAAAAAAGGGAAAAACAAATGAAGTTCTAGGATGAAAATATGGAAAGAGCAGCCTAGAACAAATATAAAGGCTTTGGAATTGTTCCTAAACTAACAAACGTAGCCAGCAATGGAAAAAAACTCTTCCATACTAATTCTGAAATCAACCTAAACCTTCGAAAATTTGACAAGATCAGCAAAAGGCTGAGTCGAATGCCCAAATATTTTTCTCAACATAACTTTTCAAAACCTTTGTGTCCTATCTTGGAAATTGATATGCACTCAAAGGCCTTCTAAATTAACCCCTTAAGACTTAATGTTTACTAGCATTAGTTAAACCACTGTCGGACTATTGTATTTAAAGATTAAAAGGATGTTATAGCTTGATTATTTGCCTTTCAAGGAATTCCCATTAAAAAACCATTTGATCTTGGTCTTGATAAACCTCGGCCTTGTTATACTAATTTTTTTTGGACAAAATTTGACAGTGCCAATTTATGCCTCTAAATTCACTTCCTTATCTTATTGAAAGATGTCTCAAATGGTGATCATCAATCTTAAGAAAGCCTTAACATCAATAGATGAAGATGGCATGTCTTTTATCCATGGTATTGGAAAATTTATGGTTGAAATTATTTTGAAATTTCATTGTTTTTGATTAAATAGGTTGTTTCCTAGATTAGAATAAGAAGGTAATTTTGTTCCATAAATCTTTAAATTTACATGAACTTTGATACTTCTTATGATTTTAATACGAGTATTTGAATATGCTTTGAATGGAGAAATGTTGACTCTTATCCAAGTGCATAAAGTTGATAAATGCTAATTTGTTATTTGGTGACTTTTTAGGAAAATAAAGCAATTTTTAGATTCCTTTAGATTACAAAAAAGATATAACTGGGCAAGCATGAATAGCCTTTTAACGATTTAAACCTTCAATTCCAAGTACAAACACATGCTTCTGTATTGAAAGAAAAAAAGAAAAGACATTTATAAAATTTTTTAAAAATCCCATCAACTCCAAAGATAGGCATATATCTCCCTGCCAGAAGGAAAAGGAAATATCCACCATATTTTCTGAAGATGCCTTTAACTCCAAGTATAAATGTAGGCTCATTTGTCCTAAACGTTTTTTAAGATGCCTTTGACTCCCAGTTTAAGAGTGAGATCATCTTATCTACAACATTCTCTAAAGAAGCTTTTAGCTCCAAGTTTAGGCACTAGCTTTCTTCACTAAAACAAAAAAGATATCCAAAACATTTCTTGAAGATGCCGTCAACTCTAAATAAAGGCGTAAGCCCACTTCATCTAATGAAAAAGAAAAACATTTGCTATATTCTCTAAAAATATTTCACCTTCAAAATAAGCCAGATCAGAGATTGATTTATAACATAATATATATAGTCATGAAAGACCATCATTTGCATTCTGCACACCTTGTATTCAATGATTTGAAAATTAAAAGCTAAGCATAATATTGGAGAAAAATAAGAATCATTGAGTATGTCAACTTCCTTAAAAGAGAAGGTAAGTCTCACATGTTTTCAAACATGTCAAATATCAGACCTTATCTATACCTTTACTTGACTATTATGGTTTTGCCTTAGTTAACCTATTCGACTTAGGGTCTGCCTTGGTCACCCTTAGTTGACTATTATGGTTTCACCTTGGTCAAGCTATCCAACTTAGGTTTCGCTTTTGTCACCCTTAGTTTACTATTATGGTTTCGCCTTAGTCAACCCATCTAACTTAAGTTCTACCTTGGTTACCCTTAGTTGACTACATGGTTTTGTCGTGGTCAAACTCATCGGACTTAGGTTTCACCTTGTTTACCCTTAGTTGAGTATTATGGTTTGACCTTGGTTAACCCATTCGACTTAGGTTCTACCCTGGTCATGCTAGTCGACTATTATAGTTTAGCCTTGGTCAACCCATTTGACTAAGGATTCGCCTTGGTCACCCTTAGTTGACTATTATTGTTTCACCCTGGTCAACCTATCTAACTTAGGTTCTTTCATGGTCACTTTAGTTGACTATTACAATTTTGCCCTGGTTAACCCGCTTGACTTAAGTTCTGCCTTGGTCACCTTTAGTTGACTATTATGATTTCGCCATTTTACTCAGGTTCTGTTTTAGTCACCTTTAGTTGACTATTATGGTTTCGCCCTAGTCAACCTATCTGACTTAGGTTTTACCCTGGTCACCCTTAGTTGATTATTATGGTTTTATCCTAGTTAAACCATCTGACTTAGGTTCCACCCTAGTGACCTTTAGTTGACTATTATGGTTTCTCTCTGGTCAAAATATCTAACTTAGGTTTTGCCTTGGTCACTTTTAGTTACTATTATAGTTTCACCTTGGTCAATCGACTAGTTAACCCATACGACTTAGGTCCCACCTAGGTCACCCTTAGTTGACTATTATGGTTTTTTCCTAGTCAACATGTTTGACTTAGGTTCCACTTTAGTCACTGTTGGTTGACTATTATGGTTTTGACCTAGTCAACCTATTCGACTTAGGTTTTCCCCTGCTCACCCTTGGTTGACTATTATGGTTTTGCTCTTGTCAACCATCTAACAATGGTTTTGCCCTAATAAACCCTTTGGACTTAGGTTTCACTCAGGTTAGGTTTTTTATGAAAGGTCCCACCCTAGATCCAAGGTTTACCTCTATTTATTTTATTTTAGTGTGCATGCTGTATGTTATTTTATAACTCAAACATAATTGTGTCCGATTGGTTTTTGTCCTATTCTTGAATTTAAGCATAGCCAAAAAGAGATAGCTATAGACACCTAATTTCGTTCGAGCCTCTTTTTGTGATAGTTCTAAATATTTAAGATCGAGAACCTAGCGGCCACCCTAGTAAGGTCAACTTCCTCCAAATAGGTTGGGCATTTTCAGGACTTATTTAGTTGTTCTTATTTAATGACTACATATAATGTGACAAAAAAAGTATAATTTCGAAGGTCAAGATGAATATCCAAGAGAAAAATTAGTTTCTAAATATTTCCTTGATAAATTTTGAAATTTATTTCTGTAGATAATATCAAAGTTGAATTTCAAATTTTTAACAATTTTATAAATAATTTTTGTAAAGTTTTAAGAATTGACCGTTGTATAATTTTTATTGATACTTGTATGGTATTTACGCTAATACTCACTCCAAAAAATTTAAATATTCAAAAAAAATATGTATTGATATTTTATACTATGAGTGTCAAATTGTCAAATTTATTTATTAGATTTGAAATTTTTTACAATACTATAAATGTCGTGCTTATGAATTTTTTTCATAAAATTTGTTTTGAATTTCAAGATTTCATCTTTATTATTTTTGTTAATTAATATTTTGAATAATGTGATAAATTCAATTTATTTTTATAAATTTGAATGTATTATTGGAATTCTCTCATTTTCAAAATATAAATATTTTTACTATGTAAAATTTTTCTATAGAATTTTCCTAAGTTTAGAATTTGTAACTTTTAAAGTACTTTCATATTTATTGTAAACTTATTATTCTCCCCTTGGCCGAATCTTTCTCCTCTATAAATAGAAGTTGATGTTTTTCATTTGTCTCTCTTAGTTTTTAGCCACAAAAAGCAAAAAGAAAAAAAAGAAAGGAAAAAAAAGGAATTTGATTCATTTTAAAGCCTTCAAGGTCATTTTTTCTTAAAAATTCATGTTGTTCATTTCATCTTCTATTTTTATTCACTTTATTTTCATCTTTCTCAACTCTTGATGGTAGTTCCATGATCCTTATTGTAGACACCCTATTTTGTCCAAGCCAACATTAAGATCATTCCAACAAGCACAGGTCAAGTTCCCACCATTCTCAACTAATGTAAAGAGTTCGAAGAGTCAAATGTGAGAAAAATCCCTATTTTTGTATTTATGTCATCATACAAGGGCCTGAGGTATTGATATAAGGCTTTGTGTCATTCTAATTCCAAGGTTTTGCTATTTATGTCAATACTAAAGGTGTTTGTATCCATACAGAGTTATGTCAAAGTTGAAATCACAATTTTTAGCCAACAGATATCGATATGAGAAGCTGGGTATTGATACAAGCTTATTGGTATCGATATGCATGCTTTGTATCGATACCAAATTTAAAGTATCAATATATTCCAGGTTTCTTTTCTCAATGAATCAATACAAAGCTCAATGTATCGATACATATGGTTCTTTTGGCCTAATTTAAGAATTTTCCTCCCTTCATACCATGAATTCAAAACTCAAATTTGATCATGACATTGGCCCCAAGAAACATCTAGTATCAGACATAACTTCACACAAATCATGTGGTTTTAATTTTTGGGCTCTCAACATTGGATTAACATATTTTGGAAAGGCCATTGAGCTTAGCATGAGGGTATTTCATGAGAAAATCTGATTTTATGAGGGAGAACTTTAGATTACTCATTTAATCAACTAGTGCATGGTTTTTTTTGCCTGTAAGAATCAAGTTTAACCAATCAAATATCGAAAGGTTTCACCTTGGTACAATGAGTCATCATATTATACTCGCCAAAAGTTCTATATGCCCTTATTGCTAGGTTATCTTATTGGTTAAAATCATCCAACATATAATCCAAGTTTACTCAACTAAGAAAAGAACCTTTTTTGACATTAGCCACAAAAGAAACCCTTACGCTCTCAGAAAAAATTTCGTTCCCTTAGGTCTTTTTCTATCCTTCCAAAAACCTTTCTAAAACCTTTTATTTCCCTTATCTCTACCCTAGAAGCAATTCTCCATAGCCACCATAAACAAAAGCTCTTCCTTGGTATTCTTTTTTTGCTAATCCATAGCAAAGGAAAGGAAAAAAGTAAGCTAAAAGTTGCTAGAAGGCTGTTTAAGGATATAGATAGGAATTCAAGCTTCCATTAGGGTATATATTTTATTTTTCCTTCTTTAATTTTTTTTCTTCACCATCATCATCATCATCATCATCATCATCATCATCATCATCTTAGTGAACCTCCATGTTTCCATGACCCTATTAAGTCTTCCATGTATTATTATGGCATTGTTTGTGGGAGCTTTAGGATTTTCATGACTTTCTTAATGCTTTAATGGTGTTTTGATGAGCTAGAGTGCCATATTCCTTGTTGACATTAAAATAGTTCTTGCTCAAGTGTTCCCACCATATCTTCCTTTATTTCAGCATGCTCATTTCATGTATGAATACTTAACCTAGTACATTTTAATCTTGACCATACCTTGGGATGTATTCTCACTATGATTTCCTTGTTGAAGTGCATGGATAATTTGCTATTTTAAGTGATTATTCCTATTTGATATCTTCACTTTGTTTAGTTCATCATATGCTTGTTAAAATGCATTTATGATGCTTGTAAAAATTTGTTTTCAAAGAAATCCCAAGTTAAGTCTATACTAACCTTAATCAATGGGGATTAGCATAAATTTAGGTTTTCAATATATTGGTTCTCCAATTTTGGGGATATATCAAGCACAATTCTTTGGAATCATGGCTTCATTCGGCCAAATAAATTTTGTTTTAGTCCAAAATCAAAAAAATGTTTTCAAATATTTAGTTTAAGTGTTGTTTTGAGCTTATCATTACTTTGGTTTGGATACCAAATGGTTCGACAGCCTACTTCATGAAAATTGGATTGGTTCATTACTTCACTACCATAGACCTCAATGATTATACATTCATATGTCCAACGTTTTAGCACATGACCATAAAAGCTGTAACCCAAAGAAACCTTTATTTTGGTACTGATAGCATAATGATCCCTTTCTGAAAAAAAATATTTTTGGACTCAAGGTAATTTTTATGGAATTTTCTAGCATTTGTTTTTAGAAAGGGTTTCAAATTACCTTTAAAATGATACCTCGTTTCCCTTTGGATAATTTTAGATGTGGAAGTTATGATTTTTTGAATCTTTGCTATCCACAGCCCTTATAATCAGTGATTCACATTCTGTTTGGATGATTACGATCTATCAAATGATTTTTTGGTACTTTAAGCATTTTTCTTAAAAAACTTGTGAAATTCTTTTTCTAAAAAGGTATCATTTGCCATTTAATGATTTTGAAAGAGTGTGGGATGATTTTTCAAAATTCATTACTCCCTTTTTCTAGGACTTGCTGTTAGTGCTGGCTCAGCATTGATTTCAAAAATTAATTCTATCTAGAAAGTGATTTCCTAGGTTTACAAAATATTATTGAGTTGCCTCTTTGATAAGGCCTCATTTGCCATTAGAAACCATCAGACCAAACCAATATAAATTTGAAAAGGCTAGTAGCACAATGCTGTTCCCTGCTTTGTTGAACTTGAGAAAATTTACTTGGATTTTCTCGAATCATTATTTTTAGTTATTCGAATGACTCGAAATATATTTAATGGCCTCCTTCTGGTGTCGTAAGTTACAATATAGGTTCTTTTAGGCTCGGATCGAAAGCTAAAATTATTTTCAAAATTAAATTCCATTTCCTATTTAAAATATTTTCCATTTTAAAATTTATTTTCTTTAAAAATACAAAAATTTTGATTTTCAAAAATCATTCAAATTTTTTCTTTTTGAGGGGATACTCCAACCTCACTTTTCCAAGGGAATTTGGTAACCCTGTTTTCTATAAGAGGGGAGTATAACCTTGTTTTTCAGAAATGCATTAAAAAAAATCTATGTTTTCACTTCTTTGGGCATCCCAGGACCTTTCCTAAAAATTTTATGGCTAAGATGACCACCGAATCCAAAGATGTCTCAAAATTTTCAATTCAGTTATTCTTTAATAATCAAGGTCAATTACAAGACACATCCCACCTATCTTTTTTTTTTTAAAATTTTGTGTATTCATCGTAATGCAAATATTTTATATTTCTCTATGTCTTACTAACCTATTTCTCTTCGAGAAGATGATTTACATTCATGCTTTCAAAAAATTGAATTTCATTAAACTCGACGTAATATTCTGCATCTATTTCCCTTTAATGCTTAACATAGAATATCCTCTTCTAAATCAATCTGGATTTTATTTTACTAAATCCTCTATGTTTATCCTCCCTCCTGGGTTGCATAGAAAGATATTAATTGAACTTTTATCATAAAAACTAGGATTGAATATTTAAAAATTTAAATTCATAAAAAGTAGATTACACATAAATAATGATCACATGAAAAAGTGAGGAAAACTAAGCTTTCTATAATTTATGGCTAGGTGGTATCAATTTTAGGAGTCACATGGGTGCTATTCTTCCTCACGCATAATTGACTCTCGGACCTTTTTAAAATGAACTCTGGTATATACAATCCATAAAATCATTGTTTTGAGTTTCTAACTCGAAATCACCGATCTTAATAGGTATTCGGTCATACCTAGCCCAAAATGATCAATAGTGACTCTAAGTCATTGTCATTTCATAATGGCCATCCAAGATAGGTTGGATGAGTGATTTGTGTGATGGTTCACCCCTTGATTTTCACACTATGATGTCTAATTCAAATCCTAATCAAAAGGATAATCCAAGGGCTAACTCCTTCTTCCTTTCATTTTTAAGTCGTAGCACATGATCATGTTTGTGGGGGCATGTCACAACAGCTTAGTAACTCCACTGAGGACTTGATTTTGAGAGCCAAGCCTATAACTAGCTAAATTTTATCATGGTTGTTTGTATCCATTGATTTTAGTATTTATTTATTTGTAATCCCCTTTCTTCATTTTTTTTGTATATTACATTTATTTGCTATCACTGTATGTGTTTTTGTTTTTTTTAATGATTGCTAGGATTCCTTCCTACTAAAAATATGAATATAAACAATTTTGGTATAATGATAATAAGGAGTGAATGAAAAGGTTTGATTATTTCCTCGACACACATTGTGCACTCATATCTGTATTAGACTTTTGATCGTTCTTTTTTTGAAGAAAGAATAACAACTTTATAGGTGGAAATAAGCTAATTATCCGTCGTCATATCTTTTATTTACCCACAGGCTAGCAATATCTTCCTTGGTGTAAAGTACCTATGCTTTTGCGGTATTTTTTTTATCCATTTGGGCATAGTAAAATACATCCACTCAAATTGAACCTGTTTCGCCAAGCCTGCGATGGGCCCAGGATCGGGGTACGTTGGCTATCTTTACCAACTCTACCTTTTATAGTTAGCCATAAGAGCCAAATCATATTAGGCCATACTGAAACTAACCTAGAAATAAGATACTTAAGGAAACACTTCTGACCTATTACATCCCTTTATCATTTCTTTAATGATGATAAATGAACATCATCACCAATCTCTTTTCTTCTGCCTTGATTTGTATCATCTATTGTAATAATACTATATGGACATGTCGATATGTTGTCCAACCGATGGCTAACGCCTTTTTTCTTTTCACAAGAGATGATATTCAAGTGTCATCACTCAATATCCTTTTCAAGGCTAATTTTGCTTCTCAAGGAACCGAACCTACTTGGCTAAGTCATTATCTAACTATCTAATGGCTTGGAGCTTGTCAATCATTAGACAATGATAAGCGAGTACCTAACGTCCTTGAGGCCTCATGCTGTCTGGCTATGATCATCTACCTAAATAAGCTTTCATGCTGCCTAACGGATGGCTTGATACTTGCTTCTGATAATGATGACGAATGAATTGTTGCTATCTTGAGAGTTAATTTTCATCCCAATAGGATACTTTCATCCTAGATATGTCAGTATGTTGTTTGCATAAGTCTAGGTTTAACGAGCAAAATGACTATACTTATGTTTTTACATTTTTGCCATAAGGCATTACGATCCTACTAAGTATTTTGATTCTTTGATTTGTTTCTTGTCTTCAATATGTTACTAACTTAGGGTTTCTTTCATTTTTGTCTTTGTTACATGCATTATATCATTTAATGTCATTCAGGACAGTTGATTCTAAGGGCGGTGTCCATAAACAAGTATCTTACTATGGTACAAGCACTATCTAATGGTTTTGAAGATTTTGAGACAATCTGGACTTCATTAGAAAAGGAATAAAGAGAGAGTGGGATAGTCTCTAGCCTGGATATATCTTAGAGATCCTAAAATGGGCTAAAATGGTTTTCAGGTAGTTCAATCTTCAAGGGTTAAGAGATGTGTGGAATGGTTGGATAAGATTGATAAGGTAATCTTTATAGAAGATTATTGCTCTATTGATTCAAGTCAAAGTCAATTTTAGTTACTATATGCCACGACACGATTTTGGAGTCTCATACATAGGTAAAATGAGCATGATCTGGCCCCTATTATAGTTGAGTATATAGGCATGCATAATATAAGAAGGGCCTAATGTGATAAAATTTACTCTAAGTCGATAAAATTGATACCTCTAAAAAAAAGTTAGTCAGTATGCTTACAATTGGAGAAGACAAGGTGAACTACATCTAGTCAAATTAAGGAATAGTAAGTGTATCACATGGGATAGTTTGAAGTATGTTATAAGTACTTAGTTAGATAAGAAAAAGATTTGAGACGCTTTCGCATTGGTAATTTATGGTTTGAACATTTTTCATAGAGCTTTGGGATATATAGAGGTTGCCATGGTAGATATTTGCTTAAAACTAAGTTGTGGTATCAATCTTACTCCTACCATTTTGATGGAGACTATCCAGTTTTTAAATTTTAAGAGAAAAAGAGGCAAGGCACGCTTCATCAGATGTTTATCAATGTTACATGTATGGCTCTTTAGTCATTTTCAAGGTAAGAGATAGCTCTAGCCATACATGTTGAATTTTAGTCCTCTTACCAAGTTCTTAAAAAAAGAGTGGCCATAAGATACCACCAAATATTAATAAATTGCAAAGTTCCTAGATTTGAATGCCAATAAGGTGACTTGGATAGTCCCATAGATCATTCCTAGCTCAATTATGTATAGATGCAAACTACTTTTATTGGGTGCTCTTAATGGATTATAAGAAAGCCTTGGTTACACTCCGCTCATGGTTTTATTATAATTTGATTATCGATTATTTGTCCATGTCACTTACGAGCTTTCTATGCTAGATTTCGAATATGGAGGGGATGGTTACACAGGTCACTAAAAAAGATCTTTGACACATGCCAAAATACTTGTTGAATCATGTTGAAAGGAGAGAAAACAATGATTCTGGCCTACGAAGATTGGATAATTAGGCGAGTTAGTAGCATTATATTATCTGCTAAAAAAGGAATCCCTCATGTTCTAATGATAACCCTCCATATGAGATTAGGATTCTGAAGCATGAGTTTGCACAAGAAAGAGTTACTTTTGCTAAAAAAATTCATTAATTGCAAGAAGAGGAAGTTAATGGGAGCATGAATGTCAAGTCCGAGAAAGACAAATACGTAACCTGGTCAAAATGATAAATACCATCAACGAAGATCTTCAAGACTTGAAAAAAGACTACATGGCATTTCAGGAGGCAAAGAAATACTGAGGAATCAATAAATCCCTAACAAAAAGAAAGTTTAGCTTATCTCTTTTGCCAATGACTTGGAGGTTTAGAAGGCTCAAGTGGAGACTATTGTAGAAGAACTCACTAAGACTCACACAATTGCATTGGTTTGTCAAAAAAGAAGCAAAAGCTTCACAGCTTAAGTACAAGTTCTTCAAGAGGGAAGGATTGAGAATAAAGCTTTGATTGCAAAAGTTCAGGAGTAGTAGCATGTCCTTTAGGTCCAGGAAGATCAGGTTGAAAGACTATAAAGGACTTTTAAAAAATTATGCCATAATTAGATCTTGGCCGATCAATCTTAATCAAAGTATAGGGAATGTCTCTAGAATCACATTGAGCAAATCTACATGGTTCCAACTAGTGCAAATGACATCATTAATTTAGCCAAATCTATAAGGTGAGACTTCATTCCCATAGGAGATAGTGGATAAGAATTAATGAATTTTTTTGAAACTTGTAATCAAACAATGTAATAACTTGTGATATTATTACATTTAATTACTTTCAAACTTACTAGTCTGTAATTAATACTTTGTTTGAATGAAAGATACTTATTCTGGAGCTTTTGCCACAATGAAGCTATCTGTTATGTTTCCATACATGATTTAATTTGTTTAATTATGTTTGTTTTCCATAATATTATCACATGATATGATTTCATCTTCATTCTTGCATACATCATACTCATTATATTAGTAAGTTTAATCCAACATCACTCTAAAGCATAAAGGCCCTCAAAATATGAAATCAAATACCTAACACTTGTACAATACCATTCTGCATCAAAAGACAAGGAAGAACGATCATCATGCTTGTATCAAGAGACTTGAAATTATACATTAAGAAGCTTAGGAGCAAATGCTTCATAAGACTGGTGAACTACAAAATCAAGTTGCTAAATTGACAAAAGTACTTGCTATGCCCTAAAGGAAAAAAAGGCATACAAATACTACTAATAAGAGTAAAGGACCAGCTAATTTTGACGTTAATCTAAATGGGGGGATTGAAATCGCAACACTCCTAAAGAAGTATCCCAAGAACAGTCACCTTCAATGGCACCAATTCCACCTACTTAACCATTTATCTATGTAAACCCTATGACAGCACTGCATTTGGCTCAGGGATATCACAGTGTGAATATGGGATTATTACAGTAAATCTTTTAATTCCAGACCTCGATGAGCTAATAGAACAAGAAAAAACAGCCGATTCAAAGTGTGCCGAGGTTATTGAAAATAGAACTAAGTATAAGTTATTGAAGAAACACTTTAGAGCTATAGAAGGGAATAATAAGTTTAGAATTATGGATGCCAAATCCTTAGGCATAGTTTCAAACCTTGTTATCCTACCCAAGTTCAAAGTACCAAATTTTGTTAAATACAATGGTCCTAGATTTTTGATAAATACAATGGGGCCACAAAACCTACTGCATATATCCGTATGTATTATTGGAAGATGGCTAGCCATGAAGATAATGAGAAACTATTAATACACTATTTGTAAGATAGTTTAACCAAAGCAACTATGCTATAGTATATGGAGCTTGGCCTAATCAAAATTCAGTCATGGACAAATTTGGCTTGAGCTTTCCTTGATCATTATAAATGTGTATCCAATTGGACTCTATGTCATCTTTCTCTATTGAATATGGAAAAGAAAACTACCAAAAATTTTAGGCAATATGCTTAGAGATTATTAAAAAAGGTCATCCAAATCCATCCTCTGCTGACTGAGAAAGAGTTAACCATTAGGTACATTGGCAGTTTACAAACTCCTTATTATGAGGAAATTGTAAGAAACATAAAGAATTTTATAGATGTAGTTATATTATGCGAAATGATTAATAAGTTTATAAAGAACAATTCAATTGAGAGGGCTATCTCCAAAGATAAAGGAAAGTATGTAATCAAGGCTATACAATGGCTGAAACTCGACATTAAAACTAGCTTATCTCAAATTTATATCAAATCAGTCATGAATGTAATTGATATTAAAGATAGTTATGAAATTGTAAAGAACTTAGAGCAAGTTAGGACACTAATAAAACTAGTTTGGCAAATCATAGTATATGCAGAATTAACTAATGAGGTTGAAAAGATGAAAAAAGGCCCTGCCAACTTTTGTGATTTCCATACCATCTGTAGTCATACTTTCCAAACATGTACAGAGTTTCGTGCGATGGGCCAAAGGTTGATGAACCAAAAGGGCATTGAGTTCTATGACAAAAATGTATCCTCTACTCAAGTAGCGGATAGGGTTAAAGAAAATTTGCCTATAAGTTTTCAGTTGATCGTTGGTAGAGGTGTCCACGCTGGAAAATGATTAAGAAAGCATCTATAAAGGATCTCCTAAGCTTTGAAAATCACTTATCAAATTGACAAGAGACGTCTAGGATTCAAATTTAATGCCTACCAATAAAAGAAACAAGCTCAAAAAGCATGGGAAAAGAGAATGGTTGTCTGAAGGGTTAAGATTTGGAATACGAGCCAATGGTGCTACTGCTGCTAAAAGAAAATTTTTGTTTAGGAAGACACATAAATCTAAATCAGGGAAAAACTAATGGCTTTGACAACATAATGGTTATTTTGAGCAAAGCATTAGGAGATTTCTTTATCAATGCAATTGATGATCCAGTAACTTTAGCAATGAGTGGTTTATGCACTTGAGGTTTCATTCCAAGCCTTTGGACAGAAACATAGATTCTTGTACTATTTGGATCTAATTCAAAGTAATACTATGAGCTAATTTTATATACTTCTGCCTAAAAGCATAATAGGATCCTTTGTATGAGCATACTTTTGTCAAGCACTATTAATAAAAATAACTAAGCATTTTGCATTCCATCTCTTATGTGCATTTTTTTTTTCAAATCCTTAGATTTTTTCTTTTCTTGATGTTTTCCATCTATGTTGTTCTTATATATATATATATATATTTTCAGGCACCCAAATGCAAATGACATGAATATTCATACTGAGACTCTAGAAATCAATTTTGAGCATCTAGTCTACACTGGTAAGGTCAACTTTAAGAGGGATTTTAAGGAAAGCAGTGTGTTACTCAATTTGTTGAGAATAATTGAACAAAAAGATAAATAAATCTTACCCCATGAAGAGCCTACTAAAACTGTGAACCTTAGGATAGAGGAAGATTAGAAAGAAGTCAAGATAAAAACTCTATAAACCTATCAACCGAGATTAAATTGATCAACTTTCTCTAAGAATACTAAGATGTATTTGCTAGTCCTACCAAGACATGCATAAGCTAAATAGTGATATAGTGGTTCATAGATTTCCCTTAAAACTTGGGTGTAAATTAGTATAGCAAAAGTTTAAGAGAATAAAATCGAAGATGTTTTTGAAGATTAAAGAAAAAGTAAAGAAACAAGTTGACGTAGGATTTCTTGAAGTTCCTAATTATCCCAAATGGGTAGCCAACATTGTTCTAGTTCCTAAAAAAGATGGCAAGGTGTGGATGTATGTAGATTGCTAGGACTTTTATCGAGCTAGCCCTGAGGATATGTTCTTTTTGCCTCACATGATTACCGTAATGGATAATACTATTAAAAATTCCTAATTTTCCTTCATGGATAGATTTCAGTTACAACAAGATTAAAATGGCACCTAAAGACATGGAAAAAACCACCTTCGTGACATGCGAGGTACTTTCTACTACAAAGTTATGCCTTTCAGACAAAAAAATCGGGGCAACTTACCAAGGGTAATAGTGACATTATTCCATGATCTCATGCACAAAGAAATAGAGGTCTATATGGATGATATGATTGCCAAATCCCTAAAAGAGATTAAACATGTCATTAATCTCTATAAAATTTTCAAATGGCTACATAAGTATCAATTCAAACTAAACCTCGTTAAATGCACCTTTAGTGTTACCTCCGACAAAGCTATTACGCTTTATTATGAGTGAATGAGGAATTAAAGTTAATCCTAACAAGGTAAAAGCTATCTAAAACCTTCCATCATGTGATACCCAAAAAGAAATAGAGAGTTTCCTTAGGATACTAAATTATATATATAGATTTACATTCCAGCTAACCCATAAATGTAATCTAATCTTCTGCCTACTCTGAAAATAAAACCTTGGTGAATGGAATGATGAGTGACAACTAGCTTTTAACAAGGTCAAGTGTTACTTGTCAAGCTTCCTAGTGCTGGTACCACCAGTGCCTGATCAACCATTAATCTTATATCAATCAGGTTTTGACAAATTCATGGGTTGTGTACTGGGTCAAGATGATAAGTTAGGGGAAAAAAACAAGTTATTTACTACCTAAGAAAGAAATTCAAAGAGTATGAAAATAGCTACTCCATAATTGAGAAGTTATTCTGGGCTTTAGTTTAGACGGCTAGGAGGTTATGGCAATACATGTGATGTCACACCACATGGCTGATCGTCAAACTAGACCCTATTAAATAACTGTGTGAGGCTTCTTCTTTGTTAGGAAAGTTATCCTAGTGGCAAGTCTTACTCTTTAAATATGAAATTATTTATGTCAACCAGAAAACCATTGAAGGTAGCACAATAACTGAGTTCTTAGCTAGCTGATTTGAAGAAGACTATGAACCATTAGATTTTGAATTCCCAGATAAGGACCTAACGTGCATATCCAAAGTAGAAGATGGTATCGATTGTAGCCAAACTTAGAAAATGTATTTTGATGGAGCCTTAAATGCATTGAGACATGGAATCAGGGCTATTCTGATATCACCAAATAGAGATTATTATCCTTTCACTGCTAGACTAAACTTGAACTGCACCAATAATATAGCTGAGCATGAACCATGTTTATTGGGGCTTCTAGCAGCCATTGAGGAGGGCATCAAAACTTTATAAGTGTATAGGGACTTTGCCTTGGTAATTTATGAAGTCTGAAAAGAATGGGAACATGAGATGCTAGGCTGCTTTAATACGAGATGCTAATCAATGAACTAAAACAAAAATGTGATGAAATCAGCTTCCAGCATTTACCTCGGGAAGACAATAAAGTGGCAAATGCTCTAGCAACCATAGGTTTTATGTTTGAAGCAACCCAGGAGTCAAAAGTCACACGAGTCCAAATAAGTATTCAAGAAGCTTCCACCAATTACCATAATATAAAGGAAGAAATGGATGGACTGCTATGGTACCATGGCATTCTTCATTACATTTGAGACCAACAGTACTTAGGGCATGCTATAGAAACTGATAAGCAAACCGTCCAAAGAATGTCTACAAGTTTTGCTTTGGTTGGTGAGAACCTATACAAGAAAAGCTAGGATCAAGCATTACTCTAATGTGACACTCCTGAAGCTAAAAGAATTTTGCAAAAGGTTTATGAAGGAATTTATGGTACTTATGCTAATGGATATAGAATAGCAAAGGAAGTCATGAGATCTAGATATTATTGGCTAACACACGGAAAAAGCAGCATTAACTATGCCTGAAAATGCCACAAGGGAAAAATTTATGCAAACAAAATCCGTGTTCCACCTTCACCTCTGCATGTCATGATGGCTTCGTAACATTTCTTTGTGTAGGGCATGGATATGATTAGACCCATTATTCCTAAAGTTTCGAATATGCATCATTTCATTTTGGTTGCTAGTGATGATTTCACCAAATAGATAGAAACATCCTTATATTCCAATGTTACTAGATCTATTATGTGCAAACTTATGAAATAAGGCATCATCTATCAATATGGACTCCCTAAACAAATTATCATAAATAATGTATGCAATTTAACAACAAAATAATGAAAATAGTTTCTTTCAGTTTAAGATCAAGCACCATAATTCAGTGCCATATCTTTCAAAAATGAATGGGCCGGTTGAAGTAGCTAACAAAAACAATGAGAAAATAGTTAAAAAATGGCTAAAACTTGTAAAGATTGGCACAAAAAGCTACCCTTCATGCTGCATGCCTACGGCACAGCAGTTTGGACTTCTACGGGAGCTACCTCATTCTCTTTAGCCTACGAGATGGAGGCAACCTTGCCCATTGAAGTTGAAATCCCTTCATTTAAGGCCTTGATGGAATCATAGATTGAAGAAGCTGAATGGGTGAAGAATCAATATAAGTAACTTAAGCTCATTAACAAGAAGAGGGTAAAAGCTATTTATCATTGACAGATGTATTAGAAGTATATGATGAAAGCTCATAACTGAAAAGTCCATCATCGTCAATTTCAAGAAAGAGACTTAGTACTCAAAAAGATCCTCCCAATTCACAAAGATATTCGAGGAAAATAGACCCCAAAGTGGAAAGTCCCTTTATGGTTAAGCAAGCTTTTTCTGATGGAGTGTTCATTCTAACCAAGATGGATAGCAATGACCTGCCCAACCCCATTAACTTTGATTCCATCAAGAAATATTATGCCTGAGAAGGTCCTTTGAATGCAAACTTATAAAGGCATTCTTATCTTTGGAAGGGTGAGTTAAGCAACCAAACCTTACCCTCGTCTAAACCTAATTTAGGCTAATGCTAACTTGACAGAACTATCCTATATCGAAATACCAAATTTTAGCCTAACCTCCTCATCCTATCTTAGGTTCACCATGCCTACTTCTACTTGATCCTGTAGGAAGAGGTGATGTCTGGTCGAATTGGAGCAATTGCCATAAGGTAAATCAAGAGGTTTCTTGAAGAACGGTTAACACCAAAAAGTTAGTTATTTCAAAGAAGTCTCTGAAAGTACTTAACAAAAGATTCAAGTCATAATCATAAAAAAGGACCTCTTCTTCCAAAAAAGTTAATCTTCAACTTTCGTTGTACCTCTCAACATGTTCAATAAAATGCATTCCTTTTCTTCCAAAAATGAAATACAACCATTTCATTTTCTAAATTTCTTTTTTCATACTTGTATACAATATTGCATCACGCTTGTCATATAATTGACAATGCTTGATAGATTGTACAAAATTGATAATGGGATTTCCTAGTATTACTGTAAAGAAGATAAAACTTTGCAAGAAATCTTTTTTGGTTCAAAAAATAAAGAATGGATTCTAAAACCACAACAAGACTTACTTTTTAGACTTTTTCCATGTTAAAAACATGATCAAAAGTGTCCCTTAATAACCTTAGCCAAAAGGTAAAACCAAATCGAAGATCCTTAACCCTTGCCCTCAAACCATATTCTAATTAGTTGATTTAAACCATTAGATCTATCCTTATAGGCATGTCAAGAACTAGCTTGTCAACTTTGTTAACCCACTAATCAAACTCAAGAACATTCCTAGGTATCATGGGTTAACTTAACTTTTAAAACTAACCTCGACCATTTGAATAAAAACCTCTAGAGCACTAAGAGTAAAGTCGATAAACCTTAAAGCATAAAACACTTGCATCACTTAAGTTTAAAGCCAATTACTAGATTAAGTTTTTAGAATCATTCCTTTGCATCGCTTAAACATGTGTTTACATCTTTATGCAGCATTAATATAACAATTAACATCTTTCAAGTGTAAACTCCTATTTACAAAAGTCAAGCCAATAAAAAACTTCAAGTATGAATTCTTGTTTTCAAAAAACTTTAAAAGGCTCTAGGTAAGGTACCTAAACTCATATCCTTTGGTCCATAAAGAGCTAGACACATTTTTCCTTCAGTCTACAAAAAGCTGGATGCTTACCTACCGTAGTCCACAAGAGTTGGATGCCTACTTACATCAGTCCATAAAGAGCTAAATGCTTACCTACCTTAGTTCACAAAAGTTGGATGCTTATCAAGTCAATCCATAAAGAGCATACCTACTTTAGTCTACAAAAAGCTAGATGTGTATAGAGTCAAAAACCATACTAGTTTTCACTCACTTAGGGGTTAGACCCAGGAAACTATAAACCTAGTAAGGAGGTTAAACCCTATAAAACTCATTAAAATTTTTTGTTAGTCGAGATTGCTACCAACATATTGTGCCTATCTTAACGTAACATTAAACTATATATCCATTTTCTTATAGGCACTCATAAGGTAATGTTATACCCTAGACAAAATAGTGTATATTTATCTTTGCTCTACATTTAATGCTTAGTAATGACTAAGAAAAGCAGTTGTAAACACCTTATTTTGTTTGAGCCAATATTTGAGGTATAAAAAATCATCGTCCAATGCATTATCGAGGTCATTCAAAGAATCATAGGTTTGGTTCCCACCATTCTTGGCTAAGGCAAAGAGTCTGGATAATCAAAGGTAAGAAAAATCTCTATTTTTGTATGTGTCTTGATATAAAGCCTGAAGTATCAATACAAAGCTCCATGTCATTCAAATTCCAAGATTTTGCTATTTGTATTGATATCAAGGGTATTTGTATCAATAAAGAGTTATGTCAAAGTTAAAATTGTAATTTTTAGCTAGCGTGTATCAATACAAGGATGTATGTATCGATACAACAAGTTAGGTATCAATGCAAGCTTGCTGGTATTGATACACCATACTTTGTTATCGATGCCAAATTTAAAGTGTTGATATATTTTAGGTTTCTTTGCTTAATGTATCATTATAAAGCTTAATGCATTGATACATAAGGTAATTTTAGCCTAATTCGAGATATTTCTTTTCTCAATGCATCGATATAAACTTTAATGTATCGATACGTAAGGCTATTTTGGCCTAATTTGAGACATTTTTCCTTCTTTAATACCATGACATTAAAACTCAAATTTAGTCATAACATTAGCCCCAAAAAGCATTCAATATTAAATAAAACTTCATACAAATCATGTGGATTTAATTTTTAGGCTCTTAACATTAGATTAACATATTTTAAAAAAGCCCATTGAGCTTGGCATTAGGGTATTTCATGAGAAAATTTGATTTTATGAAGGAAAAACTTAAGATTACTAATCTAATCAGCTAATGCGTGATTTTCTTTAGCAGTAAAAATCAAGGTTAACCAATCAAATGCTAAAAGGTTTCAACTTGGCACAATTACTCATCATATTGTACATGCCAAAAATCCTATATGATGCCCTCATTTCTAGTCATTTTAGTGGTTAAAATCATCCATTATATAATCAATTTTTTACTTAGATGAGAGTAAAATCTTTTTTGACATCAGTGACAAAAAAGACCTTTAAGCTTTCCCAAAAATTCCATTCCTGCAACTCTCTTTCCATTATTCCAAGACCTCTTTGAAAACCTTTTATTTCCCTTATCTCTACCCTAAAAACTATCTCCATAGCCACCATAACCAAAGGCTCTTTCATTTCATTTTTTTGTTGCTAATTCATAGCCAAAAAAAAAGGAAAGAAAGTAAGCTAGAAGTTTGTGGAGTGTTATTTATGTATATAGGTCTGAGTTCAAGCTTCCATTGGAGCATATTTTTTATTTTTTTATTTTATGTTTTTTCTTTTCATCATCATCATCATCTTAGTGAACCTCCATTTTTCCATGAGCTTATTAAGGCTTTCATGGATAATTGTGGCTTTGTTTGTGGTAGCTTTGGGATTTTTATGAATTTTTTGCCTTTAATGGTGTTTTGATGAGCTAAAGTGCCATATTACTTGTTGACATTAAAACAACCTCTATTTATGCATTCTTGCCATGTCTTCCTCTATTTCAAACAAACTTTATGTGTGAATACTTAGCCTAGCACATTTTGATCTTAATCATACCTTAGGATGCATTTTCACTATGATTTCCTAGTTAAAAAACACGAATGGTTTGCTATTTTGAGTGGTTGTTCTTGTTTGATATCTTCACTTAGTTTAGTTCATCATATGTTTATTGAAATGACTTACGATGCTTGCAAAAATTTATTTTCAGAGAAAACCATAAGTTAGGTCTATACTAACCTTAATCAATGGAGATTAACATGGATTTAATGTTTCCAATATATTGGTTCTCCAAGCTTAGGAATATATCAAACACAAATGTTTGGAATCATGGCCTAATTAGGCTAAATAAATTTTGTTTTAGTCTAAAATCAAGGCAAATGTTTTCAAATATTTAGTTTTAGTCTTGTTTCATTCCTATCATCAATATTGGTGTGGATATTGGATGGTTTGACTGCCTACTATACAAGAGCTGGATTAATCTGTTACTTTACTGCCATGGACTTTAGCAATTGGACATCCATATGTCCAATACTTTAGCACATGACTCTAAAAGCCTTAACTTGAAGAAACCCTTATTTTAGTACTAGCAACATAGTGATCCCTATTTGAAAAATTATTCTTCGACTCAAGATGATTTTTCTAGATTTTTATAACATTTTTCCTAAAAAGGGTTTCAAATTAGCTTTACAAAATACCTTATGTGCCCCTAGATTATTCCGTATGTGGAAGTTATGATTTTTTTAATCTTTGCTATCTGGAGCCCTTAGGATTAGATATTCATATTCTATCTAGGCGGTTTTTATCCATCGAATATTTTTTGGATATTTTAAATATTTTTCTTGAAAAATTTAGGAAATTCCCTTTCCAAAAAGGTATCATTTGTGATTTAACAATTTTCAACGAGTTTAGGATGATTTTTCAAAGTTCATCACTTTATTTTCTAGCAATTGTTATCAATACTGACTCAGACCAAGTTTCAAAAATTAATATTTCCTATAAAGCAATTTTTTAGGTTTTTAAAATATTTTTACATTGATATTCATTGAGTTTGCTCTCCAATCGTTTGCCACAAAAAACCATCAGGCCATACCAAAATAAATTTGGGAAGGTAGATAGCGCAATGTTGTCCCTTGTTTTTGCTGAACTTGAAAAACTTTACTTTGATTTTCCTGAACGATCATTTCTACCATTCAAATAACTCAAAATATATTCAACGGCTTTGAATGAAAACCTAAAATTGTTTTCACAATTAAATTAGATTTCCTATTTAAAATATTTTCCATTTTAAAATTTATTTTCTTCAAAAATATCAAAAATTTTGATTTGCAAAAATTACTCAAGTTTTTTCTTTTTGAGTGGATACTTTAACCTTGCGTTTCTGAGGGGATTTTCCTTAGACCCTTTATCAAATTTTTATGCCTAAGACGACCACCGAATCTAAACATGTTAGAATAGTTAATTATGTTATTGTTCAATATCGAAGGTCAATTACGAGATACATTCCAATTGTCTATTCCTTTTTGTTTTTATGTATTTATCTGAAATGCAAATTTTATTATATTTCTTTATGTCTTATTAAGCCATTTCTTTTCTTGATAATGATTTGCATTTATGCTTTCAAAAAATCAAATTTCATTAAACCCAAGGCAATGTTCTGCGTTAGTATACCTCTAATGCTCAATGCAGAATATCCTCTTTTCAATCATCAGGATCTTATTTTACCAAATGCTTTATGTTTCTCCTCCCTCCTAGGTTGTATGGAGAGATATTAATTAAACTTTTACCATAAAAATTGAGATTTAATATTTAAAAATTTGGATTCATAAGAAAGGGATTACACATAAATAATGATTGCATGTAAAACCAAGGAAAATAGAGACTTTTATAATTTATGGCTAGATAGTATGAATTTTGGGCATCATAAAGGTGCTAGTCTTTCCCTACGTGCAATCAACTCTCGAACCTTTTTAAAATAAACTTTGGTATACACAATTTGTAAAATCAATGTTCTAAGTTTCATAACTTGAAATAACCAATTTTATAGGTATCCGATCATACCTTGCCCAAAATGATCGATGGTAACTCCAAGTTATGGTCATTTTGTAATGGCCATCCAAGACCCTTTGGATGAACAATTCATCTAAAGGTTTTCCCCTCGACTTTCATTCTATCACGCCTAATTTAAATCCTAATCAAAGGGATTATCCAAAGGCAAACTCCCACTCTCTTTTGTTTTTAAGTCATAAGGCATCATCATGCTTGTAGGGGGCACGTTGTAACACTTATTTATTAAAGTGATTAAGCTTAAGCTATGGCATATTCCATGCTTTAAAAGCTAGGCTTGGAACCATGACCATTTCTTTTTATTTTTGTTCAAATTTCATTAAAACCATATTTTTAAACTTTAAATTTTTAAAATCATGTTCATATATGCTGAAATAAATTCTGGTGTTGATAGATTTCATGGCTTATGCATGGTTGTATTTAGTATTTTTTTATCTTCGCATCTAGTTTGTGATTTTTCTTGAATACTGATATTTTGATAATTTCCATTGTGTGTTGAGCTTGGCAGTGATCTAGGACATCATTAACATGCACTTAGGTCTAGTTTCATGAAAAGTGAATCTTTAAGGGTTATTTTGTAAATAGTTAAAATTTTAGAGATTAAAATATTTTTTCTAATTTTTAGGCCATTTTGGGGCTGTTTTGGTTTATGGTAGCACTTCTGGGGACTGTTCATAAGTTTGCCAATTTTTTCAAATTCATTTAAGATAATTCCTTAGCTTGGTCGAAATTTATGAGGGTTAAAATGCAATTTTTCACATCTTTTAAACCATTTAGGTGTATGTTTTAGCATGGTCAAACTTTTAGGGACCATTCTATAATTTTCAAATTATTTCAAACTTATCTAGAGGCATTTACATGCCTAAGTCAAATGAGTAGTGGCTAAAAAATAAAAATTTTAATTTTTTTATATTTTAAGGCCAATTGGTAATTTTAGAAAGTATAGGGGCTTATTTGCAAAATTAAGAAAAATTGATCCCAGGCCTTAGTTGCTTGGCCTATGCTAGAGGGTTTAATAGAAAAATTGTTTATGCATTTTGATTTTATTTAATGGCCTTTCTTGTATTTTAAAACATTTAGGGGATGAATTGCAATTTTAGAAAGTTTAGTGCCCTTTAGTTAAGTCTTGCATTTTACAACTAACTAGGTCATTTCTCACATTAAATTACCTATCTAGGGTATTTTGAACATTTTAAAAGTAATTTTAACATTTTTCTACCATTCACGGGTTGAAATGCAATTTTGAGAAATTTAAGGACATATTGGTAATTTTCACATTTCAGGTCACACTTGTCATTTACGTTACCCAGTTAGGGTATAATTATCATTCCATATCATTATCAAGTTCTTTAAGGTTACTAGGATACTTTTATGTCGAAGGTATATCTTAGGGGTATTTTATTAATTTATCTTAGAATCAAGTCTTTTAAGGTCACTAGGTTACTTTTATGTCAAAGGTGCACTTTACGGGTACTGAAGATAAGTTCTGTTATAAAATCAAAATTTTTAAAATTAAGCCAATGTCTTCCAATCAAAGTAATATAGGGAATGTCTTTTAAAATATGAAAGGATTTCATGGATTATTTTAATAATAATATGCCTTTTTTTAGTGAAAAAATCAAGATTTTTTTATTTTTGTAAAAATAAAACCTTTCGTATCCCTCTAACCCTTTAGTAGGGTGCGAAAGATATTTTAACGTTTTAAAACCTTTCTATTCCTCTGACTCTCCTATGAGGTGCGAAAGATATTAGTAAAACCATTCATGTTCTTTTGGTCCTCTAATGGGGTAGAAAAGATATTTTGTTTTTTAAAAATATTTAAAACCTGATTTTTTCAAATGGAATAATAAATTTATTTCACAAAATATTATTTTGATATATGGGAATTGTACTTTAATACCAGCTATTGAAACTGGATAAAAATCAAAACTTAAGTTAACATCAATTACCAGACGTCATGAGAAGGATCGATCTTTACTCATGATTTTAACTAACTCCCAAGCCCTTTCGTATGATCTCTAGTATGAGCGTAGACTTCAGAGTTTGTTTTTATGGTTTCATAATCCTTAAAATACGAACTTCGAAAGGTGATCAATCTCACTTAGCCAAAATAGATTGATGGCTACTCCAAAATAAATGGCTATTTCATAATAATTATTTAGGGTTAAGTCAAATGAATGACTCATCTTAATGACTCGATCCTAGAAAATAAAAAAATAATAATGGTACAGCCCGTAAAAGTAAAAGAATAATGATATATATATATATATACAAAGTGTACCCTCGCTTTTTAAGTCCAACTAGTCAAGATTCATATTCGGGCTATGTTATGACAGGCTTAAGTCGAGTGAATGGTTCACCTCTGTTAGACCTTTTAGCATTGAATGAAATCAAGAGGGAGGTGAATTGATTTCTTAAAATTTTAGTAAATTAAAATTTTGATAAATAAAACTGACAAATCTAAACAATAAACTTTGGAGTGTAAGTTAGTGAATAGATACAAACAATTAAAGACAAGGGAAAGAGAAGCAAACTCCAAGATTTAGATAGGTTTGGCCTCAATTGCCTAAGTCCTCTACCTCAACCTCACTTGCCTTGGATTTTCATAATTCACTAACTTAAATTGTCTACCTTTCAAGGACAAGGTATAACCTTTACACTCTCTATCTTTCAAGGCTAAGATAGAAACCTCTACTCCTTATCTTTCATGGCTAAGATAGAACCCTCTCTCACTACTTTTGAAGGCTAAGTAGAAACCTTCTCTACTTTTGAATGGCTAAGTAGGAACTTCCCCTTTTTGCAAGTATTTGAGTGTAAACAAATAAAACCTCTAAAGGTTAGTGTTTACAAGAATTTTGGCTCAAGGGAAATAATGTATCTAACGATACAAAATGAAGAATACAAAAATAAGAAGAATTAATCCTATACAAAGATGAATTACTTAGTGAAAATATGGAAAAGATGAAAGATTTGACTTTAAGCATAATTCTCTTGGTTCTTCTTGTTGTTGAAGGTGTGGGTGTGGCCTATTTATAGCCTTGATTATGATTCTACCCATTGGAAACATTTGGTGAAGGAATATAGCCGTTGGAGCCTTTAAAATGTCATTTCTCATTATTCCCCGTGCCTCTGTATTGATACATTAAGTGGGTATCGATACATTGTGTTAAACGGTCCAAAATATGACCGTTAAACTGCCATGTATTGATACAAAAATATTTGTCTCGATACATGAACAGTCCTGTCTCGAGATAGAATGCTCTGTCTCGATACATGAACAATGATTTCTGCATTTTAAGCTTATTTAGCTTCTTCCAAGTATTGTATTGATACGTACATATAGTGCATCGATACATTTACATGAAAATCAATTTTAAAAGGTTTTTCATGACTTTAACACATGTAAAACTTATTTAAAAATTACTTTATATAAAAATATGTATTAAGAACACATTTTTGAGTGCTTGAACGAGTTAAAATACTTTTTAGTATTTTTCAAAGTGTTTACAAAATATTTCATGGAAGAATACTAATCTTGAAAATAATTAAATACAAACTAATTACGCTTAAGTTTTAGTTATATCAAAACTAAGATTAATTCAAAGCTAATATAGCTAACAATCTCCCTCTTTTTGATATGACAAACTTAAGGTAAATTTGCTTGTAAAACTCCCCTTTAATCATTTAAAGCTTTCAATAAAACTCCCCCTTAATAAAAGCATTATGAAACGGATTTTTTTTGAAGATTTTATTTTGAAGCACTTGGCAATGCCATTTTTGGTCATATTTGTCTTCATGAATACCAACACACAATATTAAGGATTTCAATAATATAAATAATGTAAGCAAATGTGAAATCCTCCTATTTGCTAGC
>JBBYHO010186069.1:0-36818 GCA_038382025.1 Adansonia gregorii | reverse complement strand
GATGTCCCCTGGTGTAGAATGGAAAAAAATGCCCTTGCATTGTTTTCTAAAAGCAGTGGCTAAGAATTGAATAGAGAGCTTTCCCAGCTATCTCGAAAAAAAAAATCTTAACTATCTAAAAAAGCTTTCAAGCAATATGAGAAAACTCGTCATCCATCCCCACAAATTCACCAGCGACTCTAGCTTCAAAAACTTACCAAAAACACTATTGCCTTTTATCGTTAATCAGCCCTTATTCTCGTAGCTCCCTATAACCACCACCAGAACACCTTCAAAAACTCAACCGTTCACATACTTTCATCCTTAAAACACCCAACCAGTAGCCATATTAGTAGAAAGATTCTTCCTTTCACCTTTTTCTTACTAAATAATAACAAAAAAAAAAAAGAACTGAGCTTAAAGTCACTGCTTTTGAAAATGAGGATGGTTCAAGCTTTTGCTGGTATATTTTTAACCTTGTTCCAAACATTTTCTACTTTGATCATCCTTTTTATTTTAGTGAGCCCTTCATGCTTTCATGACCATCCTAAGATTTTCATGCATTATTGTTGCCTTTGTTGTAGTATAGGATTTTGATGACCCTCTTGATAGCTTGATGTTGTAGGATATATATAACTCACCATACTTTATTTTCATCATTACACAGCTTCTGTTCATGCATCTTTTGCCTTGTTCCTTCCATATTCACATATCCATTTCATATTTAATTGGTCACCTTAACGTGTCTCGGATATGTTTAAAATTTTCTTGTGTTTTAAGGAGTCTCATGAAATGAAAATGCAATCTTAAAAACTCCAGCATCTATTCCTATCTTCAAACATGTTCATATCATCTCTATGCACCCTATTTGTCATTTTCTTGCGTTTGTGTCACCTATTTTCATGTGAAAATGTCATCTTTGTATGTTTGCATGTTTAACCTATGTTTATTTTTGTATTTGCTGCATTTTGTTCATGATATCTCCATCAAAATGCTTGCTTGTTTCTTAAAACCTGATTTTTAGAAACGTCCCCAAGTTAGGTTCATGCTGGCTCCAATAGATGAAGAGTAGCATGGACTTAATGCTTTCATTAAATTGGTCTCCCAATCTTGGGGGTAAATCAACTTTTTCACTCTGAATTCATGGTGAAATAATTTCATTTTTCAATAAAAGAAATCCTTTTAGTATTAAACCTTAATCTTAAGTCTCATGTTTCCATTAATAACATGGTCAACGGGTTGTTCCATTATGTCAAACTACTCTGAGGTTGTGGAATGAACTTGTGAAGCCTATACTATTTTCTTTCATGCACGTTCGAATGTCCTAAACCTAAGTCTATCTTCGAAAAACCTAGAATATCAAATAATCCCCTAATTTTCGCTCTGCCATTAGTTAATCCAAATTTGGAAAATCATTTTCAAACCATAAAATATTTCTTTTCATTTTTCTAATATTTTCCCTTGAAAGACATTGAAATACCTTTCTAATAGTGTCTCATTGGACCTCAAATCCTCCCAAATGAAAGAGTTATGATTTTTCGAACCTTTGTTGGTTGGAACTCCTAGAACCAATGTCCAACATACTGTTTGGGCCATTCTGGCCTGTCAAATGATTTTGATGAAAATTTTAAGTATTTTTCCTAAAACTTTGATGAAACTCCCTTTCCGAAAAGATGTTGTTCACAATTTAACAATCTCGAATGAGCTCGAAATGATTTTTCAAAGTTTAGCATGTCATTTCCCTTGCAAGTACTGATAGTGTCAATATAAACTTGACTTCGAAAATTAATCCACTTAGAAAGTGACCGTCTAGAATTTTTAGAATACTTTTACATTAAACCTTATTGAGTTATCCCTTAACAATACTTAGTCACTGCCTAAAGCCTTTAAAAATAAATTCAAAAAGAGAGGTGACATGATGTTGTCTCCTGTTTTTATCTTAGTTTTTGAATCTCCTATTATCGAGACATTCAAATGTTTCAAATGCATTTAACAAGTTCCCCTACGACATCAGCCCCTTTTGACCCAGATTAAGATTAAAATACAAAAAAAGGATTCCATATTAAAATTTTGGCTAATGTAGATACTCTAACTATGTTACTCAAAGAGGATACTTCAACCCTATTTTTAATTAAAAATTTAAATTTTCTCTTTTTTCTTAAATGTTTTCCTAACTTCGGGGGCACTCCAACCCTATTACTCTAAAGGGATACTCCAACCCCGATTTTCAAAAAAAATACAAATTATTTTATTCCTAGATATTCTCCTAACCTTATCTTTGGGGATACTCTAACCCTACCTCTCCGAAGGGATGCTCTAACCCTGCTTTACCTTAAAGATACCTAACATTTTTTCTTTTAGATGCCTCAAACTACTTTTATAAAAACTGTCTTCATTGTTCAAATTATCATCAAATCCAGACCAGTCTCTAAAATTGTCATCTCGGTTATTTTTCAATAATCGAAAGCAATTATGACATACATTTCAATCGCCTTTGCTTTTTACATTTTTTTTGGTGATTGCTTGTTTGTGATATTACTATTTTTGTTTTTTTCGCCTCACTAACTCGTGTCCTTTTATAGTAATTATCATGCATTCATATTTAAAATTTATTTTTCCAATAAAATTTATGAGGTGATATTTCATGTTGGTATCTCTACAGTGCCTAATGAGAAATATCAAAATTTTAAAAACTTAATCTGGACTTTCTATTCATAAAAACTCCCTATGTTCCTCACATCTGCAAGGTGCATAGATGAGCTAATTTCAAAAAAAAAAAATTTGGATCCATTTTTTTTACAACAATTCATGCCTTAAAGGGAATTATATCTAAATAAAGGCTAATGGAACTGATTTAATCTAGACCAAAGTGAAATATAGTTAGTAAGTATCGATTTTGGGCATCGTGGGGATGTTAATCCTTCCCCGCTCGTAACCAACTCTCAAACCCAACTAATGAATCTCTAGACTTTGTAGACCTTGAAACTGATATTTCGAGTTTCATAACTCAAAATATTGTTTTTAATAAGCATTTGATCTTGCCTTGCCCAAAATGATCGGTGGCGACTCCAAGTTTATGGCCATCTTATGGTGGCTGTCCGAGACTCGTTAGATGAGTGATTCACTCGACGATCTCTCTCCCCTTCATATTGTTAGGCCTAATCCAAATCCTGATCAAGGGATAACTCAAAGTTTTGACCATGACCAACCATAATTTATTTTTAAGTCAAGCATGCTATGCCCTTTGGATTATTTGAAGTTTCAAAGGCAGGGCACATGGCAATAACTTGGCGACTCCACTGGGGAACCAAAGCAGAGAGTTAGCCTATAATTGGCTATTGCTCACTTGATTCTTCATTTTTCGATCTCCATAATTATTTAGATATAACTTTCTTTTATTTTTGCTTACTAATTCCACTGTTTTTGTTTTCATCTTGTGATTGTTGGAGATTATTTGTGCCCGATTGAATGTTGATTTAAATAAATATGGCAATATGGGAGTAAAACAAAAAGGTTTAATTGTTTCCTCTGCACACACCGTGCACCTGCATTTGCACTAGACTTCCACCAAACACCTTGGTGTGGTTAGTATTCTAATTATTAGGAGGAAATGAGCCATCCGCCTTTATGAGTAACCCTTCACATAGGCATGGCAAGACCTTCTGAGATGTAAATTACCTATGTCTCTGATGAGTGCCCTTTTATATTTGCATAGGGAAATACATCCATCAAATCGAACTCGTTTTGCCAAACCTATGATGGGCCTAGGATCAGGGTGCTCGACTGTCCTTCTCGGATGGAGGAAAGATTAGGATACCATAATGGGCATTAACTCAAACCTATATAGTAAACTCTATGAGCTAAACAATGTCAAACCATACTCAATGCTCTAGAATAACCCAAAGAGTAGGATCACTCAGGGAAACATTTCTTACCTTTACTCTTGTATACCATAGTTTTATGGGCAATGATGGGTGAACATTGTCATCCGCATTTGTCATTTTTATTATCATGATCATTCTTTTAGGATATGCTATTACCTTCAACTGCAAATCCTCTTTAATAAGTGCGTAAGGATAAGCAAATGCCATTGCTTGCAATGCCATCTTAAAATAGTTATATCTGATCGAAATAAGCCATTATGCTGCTCAAATGATGGCTTAGCATATACTTAACATAGATGGTGATGGACAAACATCACCGTTTAGATGGTTAATCTTAATCGTCGTGAGGTATCATGTTACTTCATGAAAAGGTAATTTTAATGTGGACATTTCATTATGCTGCCTGTTTAATTTCCTAACATTGATGATCATCATGTCCACCCTTAGGCATTGTACTGCCTATTCTTAGGGTAAATTTTATGGTAAGATTCTATTGCTATTCCTTATTTTCTTTATCTTTTGCCTACTATTTCATATTTGTTACTAACTTTTCCCTTTTTGCTTTTATTTTCACCATGCATCATTTTAGCATAATCACCATCACCATGGGATAATTGGTTAATGGTTCAGTGTTCAGTAAGGGGTGTCTATCATGGAGCAATAATCCCCTTCAGAGCTAAAGCCCTTCGAAGAAGTTTAAGCATGGTCAAAACACTGATAACGTGAAGATGGAGACATCCTTAAACTGGGGTATTGTTTCAATGGTGCATGAAAGGATCAAGATAGGGTACCATAAAAAATGATTGGCAGGATTTGAGGATTATATGGACCAATTGTAATAATTTCGAAAAAGAATTATTTACTAAGAGATACAAAGATATTGCTCTTCTGGTCCAGGTTCATTTGGATGGTAGTTTTTTCCAAGTAGCCTCTCAGTTTTGGAATCTAACATATCAGTGTTGCACATTCAATCATGAAGATTTGGTCCCCTCAGTTGATCATACACTACATTACTCAACATTGAGAAGGCAAAGGTTGATAGAATATGCTGCAAAACTTTGAACCCTCCAACTTTCAAGAAAAGATTATCTCAAATCCTCGAGGTAAGAGAGTCTTGGATTGAGAGACATATCAAAACAAAAAGGAATAGTGAACATATCTTATGGGCTAGTTTGAAAAAAACAATGGCGAGTACAGTTGACATTCGAAAAATCCAAGATATCTACGCTTTGGTAGTATATAAAGACATTAGGCTATGTTGAAGCTATGGTAGTAGATGTCTTGTCTCGTTTGTACTGTAACATCAATCCCACCCTAACCATCACTATTAAAACTATTCAAGCTCTTAATTTTTATAAAAAAATGGGTACGGGCTATTTCATAGGGAATGCATCATTTTTTCACATTTAGCTTGTTAGTCATTTTGGCCCAAAAGAAAATAGGATATTGCACTACTTCTTACCCAACTTTTGCCCTATCTCTAAGATATTTAAGAAGGAATAGCCTCAAGACAAATATAAAGAGCAATGGTCCAAAAATTCTAAAACCTTAAAGGGTAAGAGGTAACATGGAAGACCTTTTAGTTATTCCCACAAGCAGTCATATATCAATATAGAGATTACAGCAGCGTACTGCTGATGGGATCATAGGGTAGTACTAGCTATACCCCTCTTTTAGTCCTTCAACAATTTTGATGCCATCAGTTCATCCATTTTATCCAAGACTTAAAGTTGTGGGATTTCGACTATGGTGAGCCCAATTACAAGTGAAAAGTCTAACCGGCCTTTCATTATATGGAAACAAACCGGCTGCATGGAAAGGTATTAGAGAAGGAATAGTATAACCTCAAGATATAATGAATGGAAGGTCTAAGAAATTAATGACACCATGCCCTTGTTTGATATCGAGACATCACAAATGCCAGTTGACAAATTTCCCTCTGAAGTTAAATTACTCAAGGGAGAGTTCGAACAAGAAAAGTGAACCTTTGCCAAGGAGGTTACTCAATTAAAAGAGGAAGATAATCGATTAAAAATGGACTTCTACCTCTAAGATGGCAGGATGAACAGGGCTATCAAGGAAAAGAATCACCTTAAAGATGACCTTAAGAGTTCAAAAAAAGACTACGTGGCCCTTAATAAAGCAAGCAAGTCTTGAAGACTTGGAAAGTCATCGGACAAGTGGAAGATAAAAGTTACTACTCTCGAGAAGGAACTACACCAATAGAGAGAAGTTGCTAGGGTCAGTAGAGAAAAGCTTGCTAGAACCTAGGCTATTGCATCAACTTATCGAAGGAAGAATGAATGGTTAGAAGCTCAGGTTTGGGATTTAAGGATAAACCAAGCCAAAAATAAAGCTCTGAAGCTTAGAATTCAAGATTTAGAGCATTCTCTTTAAACTCGTCGAGACTAATTTGATGCATTAGTGAGAGCCTTCGAACAGCGAGAACAAGAATGGCTTTAAGTGGTTGATCACATACACCAAAACTATTAAGACCATCATTGCTGTCTCATAGAGCAAATTCAGAAAGCTCAATTGGAAGCCAAAAATATGATAGATATAGCCTGATCCCTAACATGTGATTTCTTGCCCACTAGAGCCCATGAGCAAGATTTGTTGTATTTCTTGGACCATGTAATCATGGTAATGTAACAAGGTCAGGCATTTTCGAATATAGTCATATGTAATCGGGACATTTTATTACTTTAATGAAAGATACTGTTAATGGAGCCGCCCCTTTATCCATTTGTCCTTTTCGTATTTGCATGACTAACCTAATCTTTTTTCATAGTTTTATTCATTCATTTATTTTCGTGATCGCATATTCACTCTCATTGCATCACAATATGCATGAACATATCATAAAATGCATAATTTGAAAATAATCTAAAGTGACGGTGATCTAAAACATGGAACATATAACTCACCATCGGTACAACACTTGCAATTGTTTAAAAGCAATGGGAAATGATCATCAGGCCCATATTGAAAGACTTTAACTCATGTATAAAGAGTTCCCAAAGCAGTCACTCCATAAGATGGAGGAACTTCAAGCTTAGATTGCCAAGCTAACCAAGCTGTTGTCTGATGCGTTAAAGGAAAAAAAAAGCAAACAAGCACATTCGAGGCGGGAAAAGATCTGACCAATCCCAAAAGTAATCTAAATGGTGGTACTGAAGCCAAAATGCTCAGGAAAGGGCAATACGTGGGCAGCATCCTCTAATGATAAACATCTTACCAACTCAGCCATTTAGTTACATCAATCCTGCAATAGTATCCCACATAATTCAAGGATTTCAAGTGTTGGCTCTTCACCAGCAAGGCCTAGTCTCTAACCTCGATGAGCAAATGGAGCAAAAGAAAAAAACAAAGAGGCCCTTGACAAATGATAAGGATTTGGACAAGTATCAGTCACTAAGAAGTGTCTTCGAGTTGTGGAAGGAAGAACAAGTTTGAAATCATAGATAAAAGATTATTAGGGCTAGTTTCGGGTCTTATTATCCTGTTTAAGTTCAAGGTGCCTGATTTTGGAAAATACAATGGGACTACCAACCTACTACCTATCTTGGCATGTATTGTTGTAAGATGGCAGGGCATGAAGAGAATGGGAAGTTACTAATCCATTGCTTCCAGGATAGTCTGATTGGAGAAGCCCTACAGTGATACATAGGACTTGATCGTATAAGAATTCAAACATGGGCATATTTGGCAGACGCATTCCTTAAACAGTATAAGCGCATGTCTGATTAGGTTCCAGATCACCTCTCTCTCATGAGTATGGACAAAAAATCTTTTAAGAGTTTCAGGCAATATGCTCAAAGATAGAGAAAAAAGGTAGCTCAAGTTCATCCTCTGATAGAAAAAGAAATGACAGTCATATTTGTTGGCACCCTACGAGCTCTTTACTAAAAAAGGCTGGTAGGAAGTGCCATAAAAAATTTTATCGATATGATTATATTAGATGAAATGATTGAGAACGCTGTCAAAAGCAATAAGATATCCATTGGGGAGACATCTAGATCAGTTAAAAAGATGGTAAGTAAGGGTAAGGAGAAGGAGGTGAATGTTGTTAATGAAAATTATGCCAGGTTTGATCAAAATCTGCATCCAGCAGAGCTAATGTACTTCTTGAGCATGTTGAATATAGGTCTTACTCCTTACTCATTAGCGCCGTAAGCATACACATTATTGGGTTTGCTCCTACAATGAGTTTTGCATCGAATCTCATTCAAAATGTGACCCATAATGCATAGCCTCGAAATATGCATAATGCAAAAGCTCCAAATAACCAGCAAGCGCCTTGAAAAATAGAGTACTTTGAACCACTCCCTTACTCTTGTAAAAAGATTTACTCTCGCTTATTTATAGGTAACCTGGTGGCCTTAGTATTCATAACTGAAGATTACCACCGTACCCCAGATGGTATGATAACAACACTTATTGTGAATACCATGCTGGAGCGCAAGGCTATTCTATTGAGAACTGCACTTCGTTTAAAAGAAAAGTGTAAGGTTTACTAGAAAAAGTGATCAAGATCAAATAGAGTCCCGGACCTAATGTTGGGGCTAATTCACTCCTAATCATGTCGAACCAAGAATGAATATGATAGTCAATGGGAAAGGTTATTAGGTTAAAAGAAGTGTTGGAGAAGTCAAAACCCCAATGAGTAAGGTCTGGCAAGCTTTCGTGGAAGCTAGAAAAATGATGATAAAAATGCTGTTAAAACATCTTACTACCACTGTGGCCAAGAAACACGATTTGTAACATCGTTCATCATTCTTAGAAATGGTCCAAGGGATGCTAGATCTATCTGAGGTCAAGTTCTATGAATAATGGGATAGAAATGATGATCTATCTATTAATGCCACTGATAAGGAAAGACCTACTGATGATACGATTTTAACTGTTTGTCTCTTATGAGCATGAAAAAAGAGCTAATAAAAGTTTTAGGTAGTATGGTGCAAGATGGATGGAGAAGGCTGCCTAGATTCATCCCTTATTGACAGAAAAAAGATGATTGTTAGATTTATTGGCATGTTGCAGGCCCTTTATTATAAAAGGTAACAAAAAGCATCCTGAAAAGCTTCACAAATATGGTCATACTTTGTGGGATAATCGATGAGGCCATGAAAAATGGACCAAGTAGAACAAATATCTATAAAGGCAAAAAGCAAGGAAAAATGAAGGCCAGTCAACAATCAAAGTCTAGCACTGAAGCCAGTTCATCTAAAACTTGTGTCAAGTTAGACCTAAAGAGAATGGTCATGGAAGAAAACTGCGAGATTGTAGAAAACATAGAAGAAGTTAGAATGCTAATGAATTAGATTTGGCAAATCTTGGTGCAAACTAAGCTACTTAATGCAGCCGAGAAGACAGAGGAAAAAATTAATGACTTCTATGATTTCCATACTATTTATGGCCATACTCTTCTCAAAGGATGATAAACGAGGGTAGGATTGAATTCTAGGATGAAAAGCAAACCCTGCGCTAAGTCTGCAAATGCAACACTATCTATTAACGCTGTAGAAGAAAAAAAGGCAATGCTTTTTACGAGGTTAGGAGGCCATTGATCTTGTATGATAATCGACCAAAAACCAAAACCATCCTGTCTAGCCCACACCAAGGATGATCATTCAACTTCCATCTTTTTCCCTTATAAGGATGATAAGGTGGCTCTTTGGAGCTATGAAATCAAAACCTTAATCATCAAGGAATTTAGTCCACAGGTAGTGAGCGTGGACCTTTTGACGAGTGAGTCACTTAACTCGAAGTGGCATAAGTTATGCCTTAGCAGTATTTAAAAGTGAAACTCAACAACAGAACACTAGTCCTGTTCCTTAAGCATCGAATATGCAATAAAAAGCTCAGATTTGTTGGCCTTCAAAGAGCCAGTGAGTGAGAAAGAAGTTACATAATTCTATAAGTTCATCAAACATAGTTAATACAGCATCGTTGATTAGTTGGACAAGCAACTCACCAAGATATCTATGTTGTCACTACTGTTGAATTCTGAAGCTCACAGGAATGCCCTTCTCAAGGTTTGAATGAGGCTTATGTCCCTCTTGACATTTTTATAGGTCAGTTGGATCGCTTAGTGAGCAACATCACTACCAATAATTACATATATTTCAGCGATGTTGAAATCCTGCTTAGAGGGAGAGGAAACTACAAAGCCCTTCATATCACCACGTATTATGAAGGCACTATGTTGCCTAAGGTTCTTATCAATAATGTGTTGACTTTAAATATAATACCCATGTCATGCTTGAACAAGCTCCTTATCTATGCATCTTATATCTAAAATAATCGTAAAATTATGCGAGTGTTTGACGAAACTTACTGAAATGTTGTAAAGAACATCACCTTTCCATTCCAAATCAGCCCATGTACTTACGAAGTTAACTTTGATGTGATAGACATTGCTCGATCGTATAATTGCCTATTGGGAAGGCCTTGGATTCATTCTACTAGGGTAGTAACATCATTTTTGCATCAAAAATTGAAATTCGTCATTTAGAATAAAGTTGTCAGCATTAGAGGAGAAGAAGATATCATTGCCACTACCTTAACTGATGCCCTATATGTCAAACTTGACAAAGATATCTTAAAATCCTCTTTCGAATCCTTTGAGTTTGTCAATGATACTTATATCAAGGAAGGGTTGCCAATAGTTCAGCCTCACCTATCAGAGAGTACTCACATGGGTTTAAAGTTAACTGTCGACAAAGGTGCCTAGCTAGAAAGGGACTCAAAAAATGCCTTCAAGGAGTTGCTAAAGCCTTAAAAGTGGTCAACCAGATCGATAAAGAAGGTTAGGATTTAAGACTAGCGCACAGCAAAAAAAGAATCAAGCTTAGAAAAATTATACGAAGAGAATGGCTTGTTTGTCAAGATGATACATCGAAGATGAGCCAATGATATTCCCACCACTTTGAGAAAGTTTCTGCCTAGGGAAACATGTAAATACTAGCTCTGCTATTGCTATGCTCATATTGACTAAAGCATTCGAGGATGTCTCCATCAATATGATTGATGAACTAAAGATGTCAACCACAAGTTCGGAGACTGGTTTGTGCCCTTCAAGGTTTGTTTTGAATGTTTAGACTAAAACTAAAATTTTTATACTATTCAAGTTTATTTCAAAGTAATGTTATGAACTAAACCTACATGCTCTCACCCAAAAGCATTGTAGGATCCTCTATATGGGTAGCTGTTATTAAGTATTATCAATGAAAATGACTAAGCATTATGTATTCATTTTTCATGTTCATAATTCTTGATGATCTTAGACTTTTCTTCAAATTTTTTTCCACCTATATTGTTTCTTTCCATATTTTTAGGTATTCTAATAAAGGGACATGAATGTTCATACTAAAACTTCAAAAACCAATTTCGAGCAACTGATCTGTGTTGGTGAGGTTGAATCTAAAGAGGAACCTAAAGAGAAACCCAAACCCCTCGACTTATTGAGACTAGTTGAATGGGAAGAAAAATAGATATTACCTCATAAAGAACCTACCAAAACCATAAACATTAGAACAAAAGAAGACCCAAAAGAAATCAAAATCAAAACCTTTATAAAGCCATCAACTTAAGCTAAACTAATAAGTCTCCTTCAAGAATATCCAGATGGTTTGCCTGGTCTTATCAAGACATGCCTAGTTCATAAGCTTCCCCTTAAACTCAAGTGTAAGCACATACAATAAAAGCTCAAAAGAATGAAACCTGAAATGCTTCTGAAGATTAAAAAAGAAGTGAAAAAGCAATTTGAAGTAGGATTCCTCCAGGTAGCCAAATATCCTGAATGGGTAGCTAATATTAGTCCTAGTTCCTAAGAAAGGTCGTAAAGTACAAATATGTGTAGATTATAGGGACCTAACTAGAACTAGTCCTAAGGATAGTTTTCCCGTACCTCACATCAATACCTTAGTAGACAATACTGCCAAAAATGCACTATTTTCCTTCATGGATAGGTTTCAGGCTATAACCAAATCAAAATGGCCGATTAAGATATGGAAAAGACCATTTTCATAACTGTATGGGGGTATTTTTTGCTATAAAGTGATACCTTTCAAGCTAAAAAATGCAAGGGCAACCTACCAAAGTTGATGGTAACATAGTTCCATAATCTTATGCATAAGGAAATTGAGGTCTATGTGGATGATATGATCGCTAAGTCACCAAAAGAGAGTGAACATATGGCCTATTTGCGAAAACTCTTTAAAAGGCTTCGCAAATACTAGCTCAAGCTAAATCTTGCCAAATGCACATTCGGTGCCACATCTGGCAAACTATTAGGTTTCATTATGGGTGAGAAAGGAATAGAGGTTGATCTTGACAAGGTCAAGGCCATTCAAAATCTATCACCACCTCGAACTTAAAAAGAAATGAGAAGTTTCTTGGAAAGGTTAAACTACATAGCCCGATTCATATCTCAGTTGATAGACAAATATGATCCAATCATATGGCTACTTGGAAAGTTAAATCTTATAAAATGGAGTGAAGAATGTCAAGAAGCTTTCGATAAGGTCAAACATTATCTTTTGAACCCTTTGTACTTGTGCCATTAATGCCCAGTCAACCGTTAATCCTGTATTTATCAATTTTCGATGAGTTGATGGGCTGTCTATTAAGACAACATGACGAATCAGGAAAGAAGGAATAGGCTATCTATTACCTGAGCAAAAAGTTTATAGAATATGAAAATAATTATTCATTCATAGAGAAGCTATATTATGTTTTAGCCTGGACAGCCTAGAGGTTAAAGTAATATGTTGTACCACACCACATGGCTAGTCGCCAAGCTTGATCCCATCAAGTATTTGTGCGAAGCTCCCACCTTGTTCAAAAGGTTAGAAAATGGCAAGTTATGCATTCTAAGTATGATAACATATATGTAAACTAGAAAGCCATTAAAGGTAGTGCAATAGCAGGCTTTTTGGTAAGCCGAGACACAGATAAATATAAGCCTTTAGACTTCAAATTCCCTAACGAAGACTTAATGTGCATATCTGAGGCAAAAAACGCTGTTAAGTGTAAGTCATCAAGGAAAATGCACTTCGTTAGAGCTACAAATGCACTGGGGCATGGAATTGGGGTAATTCTCATCTCGCCTGAGGGAAACCATTACCCTTTCATAGCCAAATTGAAGTTTGACTACACCAATAACATAGCTAAATATGAGGCCTACATCATAGGACTCTAAGCAGCCGTTGAAAGGGGCACTACAAGTGTTTGAGTTTTAACCCTCATCATTTAATAATTAAAGGAAGAATGGCAAACATGTGATGCTAAACTGATCCACTATAGGAATCTAATATCAAAACTCAAGAAAAAGTTTAATGATATTAGCTTTCAACATTTACCTCGGGAAGAGAACCAAATTGCTAATGCCTTGGGCACTTTATCATCTATGTTTAAAGTCAATCAAGAATTGCATGTCACTCCTCTCAAATGAGTATCTATACAGCCTCAGCGTATTATCAAATGTTGAAAAAGATAAAGACAATTTACCATGGTATCATGACATCCTTCAGTACATCAAGGATCAACAATACCTACCACCAAAACTGATAAGAGAACCATCTAACGATTAACCGTGAGCTTCATTTTGGATGGTAGGATTCTATACAAAAAAGGCTAGGATGGTGCTACTCTAATGCATGGAGGCCTCTGAAGCCAAAACAATACTTGGAAAAAGTTCATGAAGGGATTTGTGGTATGCACGCTAATGGACATTGAATGGCAAGACAAGTCGTACGATCAAGCTACTATTAGCTGACTCTTGAAAAAGATTGTATTAACTATGCTTGAAAATGTCACAAATGCCAAATGTACATTAACAAAATCAATGTCCCACCAATACTTCTACTATTATGATAGCTCCATGGCCTTTTTTATATAGGGCATGGACATGATTTGAACAATTACCTCTAAGGCTTCTAATGGGCATCACTTTATTTTGGTTGTAATTGATTATTTCTCCTAGTAGGTAGAGGTAGCTTTTTATGCCAATGTCACCAGATCTGTCATGTGCAAGTTTGTGAAATCGGATATCATCTATATATATAGTTTTCCCAAAAAAATCATTACGGATAATGCACGTAGCATGATAAACAAATAATGCAAGCAATCTGTTCCTAGTTCAAAATTCAACATCAAAACTCTATCTTATACCTCGAAAATGAATAAGGCAATTGAAGCAACCAACAAGAAAATTAAGAAGATAGTTGAAAAGATGGTTGAGACATACTAAGATTGGTATGGGAAGTTACTTTTTGCCTTACATGCCTATCGCACAGCAGTACAAACTTCCACGGGTGCCACCCTATTCTCTTTGGCCTAGGGCATAAAGGTTATCTTGCCAATTGAAGTTGAAATCCTTTCACTTAGAGTCCTGATAAAATCCTAACTTGAAGAAGCTGAATGGGTTAAGAGCCGATATGAGTGACTTAACTTTATTGAGAAGAAAAAAATTAAAGCCATTTATCATGGCCAATTGTATGAAAAGTGAATGATGAAAGCCTATAACAAAAAGGTCTATTCTCGCCAATTTTGAGAAGGTGATTTGGTACTCAAACAAATTCTCTCGATCCATAAAGATGCTCGTAAAAAATAAACCCTAAATTAGAATGGGCCATATATGGTGAAACGTGTATTCTCTGGAAGAGCCCTAATCTTAATCGAGATGGATGGCAGCGACCTACCTAACCTTATGAACTCTGATTTTGTTAAGAAATACTATGCTTAAAAGGATTTTAGGGTGCAAACCTAAAAGGGTATCCTATTTCTCTCTTTTTCCACTCTCTAAAAAATCAAACACAAAAAAAACAACAAAAATAAAAAAAAAAGAAAAAAGAAGAAACCAACTTAAGTTGAAAACTCGAAGGGCCAGTTTAAGCAACCAGATCCTATTCCCCATATTCACCACTCTGTTCAAACCAAGTTATAGCCTAACCTATTTGTTTTATGCTAGCCAAACCCCATTAAATGTCATCCACACCTACATTCAGAAAATGGAAACTACCTAACTTTAAGGCCTCCATCCCACTATGGGCAATCTAAGGGATCTTCTTATGAGTCACCAACACCAAAAAGATCAATTGCTTAAAAGAAATCTCTAAAAACACTCAATGGAGAATTCATGTCATCAGTGTTAGAGCCAATCGATCATGAAGACTTTTTTTATCTCTTCCGTATTTCAAAACCTTCCATAATCCTATAAGTTTGTCATAACTTATACCTTTTTTCTTTGAATAAAAATATTACTTAATTTCTTGTGAAATCTTTTAGTAGCATTGCATTTTATGTTGAATCATGTTTATCATTTAATTAATAATGCTTGATAAACAAACTGATAATAAGATTTCCTAGCATTACTTCAAAAGATAAAACTTTGCAGGATTTTGTTTCATGTTTAAAGACTAAGAATGTACTCTTGGGGCCACAACTAGTCTTGGTCTAGGACCTTATATTTTAAAAATAGGCTCAAAACCCCCTCCTAGTCAAGGGTCATGAACTTTTCGTACCTTCAAAAAAGTGACAACCTTAATATTCAAAGCCTTTTAAAATCTAGAGCAAGATTGATAAACCCTAGGCAAAAGGCCACTTTATCAAAGCCGAAGAAGGTCCAAACCAACCACTGGATTGGGCTTTTAAAGTCATTACCCTTGTATCATTTAGATAGACACTTGTGTCCCTGTGCATTATACAACATTTAACATCCTGCAGGCACTATCTCTCCTATACTGAAGTCAAATTTATAAGGAACCTAAGGTACTATTTTCTGCTTTCAAAAATCTTTAAAAGGCCTTAACTAAGTACCTTTAACCTTACGTGCTCATTGAAAATCACATAAGAAGGGTATCTAAACTCGTTTCCTTCTAGTCCTTAAAGAGCATGATGCTTCCCTACCCTAAAGCCCACACAAGCTGGTGGTAACTACCTATCTTAAGTCTTTAAAGAGTAGGATGATTCACTACCTCAAAGCCCACACAAGTTGGTGTTAAGTACCTACCTTAGTCCTTAAAGAGCAATACACTTACCAAAGCCCACACAAGTTGGTGGAAACTACCAACCTCAATCCTTAAAGAGCAAGATGCTTATCAAAGCTCACACAAGCTAGTGCAACTATCTACCTCAGTCTTTAAAAAGCAGGACATTTACCAAAGTCCACACAAATTGTTGACACCTACTTGCCTCAGTCCTTAAAGGGTAAGACATTTAACTAGGCCCACACAAGTTGGTGGCAACTATCTACCTTAGTCGCCAAAGAGTAGGATGTTTCTCTACCTCAAAGCCCATACAAGCTGGTGGTACCATGTAAGCTACCTCAGTCCTCAAAAAGCAAGACACATCTCTACCATAAAGCTTGCACAAGCTAGTGACACTTATTTACCTTGGTCCACAGAGAGCTGGACATCTTTTTTTGCTTACCTTAAAACCCACACAAGTTGGAGGAACTTATCTACCTTAGTCCATAAAGAGCTGGACATCTTTCTTTACCTACCTTGAAGCCTACACAAACTGATGGCTTCTGTTGAGGGCAAAACCTAAGAAAACCTAGTAAGAAGGTTAAACCTTACAAAACTCATCAAAATCTCTTTTTTTTGCAAATATGTTTAACCCATTTAGACGTGATACTAAAGTAACTCTTTACTTCTCTACAGGCACATGAGACCATCATTTTGCTTGAATAAAATGGTGTCTATTTATCTTTGCCCTATTCTTAATACTTAGCAATAGCTAAAAAAGGGTAGCTGTAGATGCATCATTTTATCTGACCTAGCTTTGGCACTACAAGACTCAGTTAAAGGATGATAAAATCAAAAATAAAAATAAAAACTAGAAGATGACTGCTGGGTGGCATGCTGCTGGGTACTATTAGATGACATGGTGCCAAGTGAAAAATTTTTTACGAAGGTTTGAAATGCCTGCGGAACATATTAAAGAAAAATATAAAAATGAGGCATCAAAAGCCACTATTTAGGGTGTCACCAGGGTTATTCAAATGAATACATGGATCAATATCCCATTGTTTATGACTAAGTTGAGGTAGCTCAAGAAGCCATGGGTATGCAAGTTATATTGGTGCACAAGTATTGATATAAGCTTTACATCATCAAAAATTTGAATTTTCACACGTAGTATCGATACACGAAGGTTTTAGTATTGATACCCTAGATGTGGTATCAATACCTAGCATGTTTGCATTGATACAGACCTTGGCAATAGCCAAAGTTATGATTTTTGGCAAAATGTATCGATACACAAGCATAAGTATCGATACAAATTCATGTAGTATTGATACAGGCCTCTAAGTCTTGAGACCATAAGCATTTTTTGCTCTTAGTATCAATACACAGCTCATTGTATCGATACTTTGGAGTAAAAAGTACCTTGTGCATCGATACAACACAGTTTGTATCGATACACCAAAGCATCTTTGCCCAATTTGAGCTGCTTTTCAACCTTCAAAAACCTAATTTAAAGATGTTTTCATTCCAAGGAATTATCATAAATCATTGCAAACCTTAACTATGGGCTCATTAATGGATTCAAACAAAATTTTGAAGCCTGACAATCAATGCCAAGGGTTATTTTCATAAGATATATGGGTGTAAGAGGGTATAGTAGGCATATCTCCAGTTGTAGGCTGTCACAGCCTTTCATCTCCTTACGTAGGATGGCAAAGCAATAAGAAGAGAGTCAGCCGAGCATGGTAGTTGAAGTTCTCCCTTGGTGCAGAAAGGAAAAATAAAAAATGCCCTTACATTGTCTTCTAAAAATAATGGCTAAACATTGAATGGAAGACTCTCTCAGCTATCTAAAAAAAATCTCAACTATCAAAAAAAGTTGCCTACAATCTCAGAAAACTCATCATCCATCCCTATAAATCCTTCAGTAACTCTAGCTCATAAAATTCACCAGAACACTATTTCATTACCTTTCATCCACAACTAACCTTTATTCCTGTAGCTCCCTAAAACCACCACTAGAATACCTCTAAAAACTCAACCTTTCACGCACTTTCATCCTCAAAACACCCCAACAGCAACCATATTACCAAAAATCTTATTGCTTTCACTTTTTTCTTGCTAAATAATAGCAAAAAAGGGAAAAAAACTTAGCTTAAAGTCACTGCTTTTAAAAAAGGTGAAAGGTTTAAGCTTTTCTTGGTATTTTTTTACCTTGTTCTAAACATTTTCTATGTTGATCATCCATTTCATTTTAGTGAGCTTTTCATGCTACGATGACCATCTTAAGGCTTTCATGCATCATTGTTGCTTTACTTATGGTATAGGATTTTGATGAGCTTCTTAAGACCTTGATTTTGTGGGATATATATAACTCACCATACTTTATTTTCATCATTACATAGCCTCTGTTCATGCATCTTTTGCCATGTTCCTTCGATACTCACATATGCATTTCACATTTAAATGATCATCGTAACATGCCTTAGGTATGTTTAAACATTTTCTTCTATTTTAAGGAGTCTTATGACATGAAAATCCTGTCTTGGCAACTCCAGCATCCATTCCCTTATTCAAACATGTCCATATCATCTCCATGCACCCTATTTGTTATCTTCTTGCATTTCTGTCACCCATTTTCATTTTAAAATGTTATCTTTGTATGTTTACATGTTTAACCTATGTTTATATTTGTATATGCTTCATTTTGCTCATGATATCTCCATCAAAGCCTCTTAAAACTTGATTTTTAGAAACATCCCTAAGTTAGGTTCATGTTGCCTCTAATAGATGAAGAGTATCATGGACTTAATGCTTTCATAAAATTGTCTCCCAATCTTCGGGGTAAATCAATATTTCAGCTTTAGATTCATTATGAAATAATTTTATTTTTCATAAAAGGAAATCCTTTTAGTATTAAACTTTGATCTTATGTTTTATGTTCCTATAAGTAACATGGTTAACGGGTTATTCCATTATCCCAAACTTCTTCGAGATTATGGAATAAACTTGTGAAACCCATGTTACTTTCTTTCATAGATGTCCGAACATCTTAGACTCGAGTCTATCTTTAAAAAAATCAAAATATCAAATAATACCCCTATTTTTGCTCTGGCGATACTTAATCCTAATGTGGAAAATCATTTTCGAATCACAAAATATTTCTTTTGATTTTTATAATGTTTTTTCCTTAAAGTACATTAAAGCACCTTTCTAACAGTTTCCCATTTGCCCTCGAATCCTCTCGGATAAAGGAGTTATGTTTTTTCGAGCCTTTATTGGTTGAAGCCTTTAAAACCAACGTGCAACTTTCTGTTTGGGCCATTCTTGCCTGTACAATGATTTTGATGAAATTTTTAAGTATTTTTCCTAAAAAGTATACAAAATTCCCTTTCCAAAAAGATGTTGTTCACAATTTAACAATCTTAGATGAGCCTAAAATGATTTTTCAAAGTTTGGTATGTCTTTTCCCCTACATGTGCTGACAGTGTCAATATAAACTTGACTTCAAAAATTAATTCTGCTTAAAAAGTGACCATCTAGAATTTTTAGAATATTTTTACATTAAACCTTATTAAGTTATCCCTCTAATGATACCTTATTCATCACTTAAAGCCTTTGGACAAGCCTAAAATAAATTCAGGAAGAGAGGTGACACAATGTTGTCTCTTGTTTTTATCTTAGTTTTTGAATATCCTTTTATCTAGACATTCAAATTTCTTAAAATGCATTTGATTAGTTCCCCTACGACATCAGCCTCTTTTGACTCAAATCAAGATTAATATACAAAAATATGATTTCATATTAAAATTTTTGCTAATGGAGATACTCTAACTCTATTACTTAAATGGGATACTCTAACCCTATTTTGAATTAAAAATTTAAATTTTCTCCTTGTTCCTAAATGTTTTCCTAACTTCAGGGACACTCTAACCTCACTACTCTGAGGGGATACTCCAACCTAATTTAAAAAAAAGATATAAAATTTTCTTATTCCTAAATATTTTCCTAACTCTATCTTTGAGTATACTTTACCTTGTTTTACCTCAAAAACACTTAAAATTTTTCTTTCGAATGCCTTAGACTACTTTGATAAAAATGTCTTCATTTTTCAAATTATTATCGAATCAAGATCAGTCTCCAAAATTGTCATGTTGGTTATTCTTTACTAATTGAAAGCAATTGTGAGATACATTTCAATTGCCCCTCCTTTTTACGTTCTTTTATTTGTGATTGCTTATTTATGATATTATTATATTTCACTTTTTTCGCCCCCACTAACTCGTTTCCTTTTGTAGAATTATCATGCATTCATATTTAAAATTTGTTTTTCCAATAGAATTTACAAGGTGATGTTTTGCCTTGGTATCTCTCTAACGCCTAATACAGAATGTTAAAATTTTCAAAACTCAATTCAAACTTTATATTCATTAAAACTTCCTATGTTCCTCATTTCTCTGAGAAGCATAGATGAGTTAATTTCAAAATAAAAAAAGAAGAAAAACTAGATCCATTTTTTAGAAAACTTCATGCATTAAAGGGAATTATATCTAAATAAAGGCTAAATGGAACCGATTTAACCAAGACCAAAGTGAAATATAGTTAGTAGGTATCGATTTTGGGCATTATGGGGATGTTAATCCTTCTTCATACGTAACCAACTTCGAAACCCAACCAAAAAAATGGACTTTGCAGACTTTGAAATTGATATTTCGAATTTCATAATTGGGAATAATATTTTCAATCAGCATCTGATCTTGCCTAGCCTAAAATGATGGGTCACTATTGATGTTTCACATGCCAGGCCTTTACAAACTTCGGACAATCCAAAGGGCCAAAGTGCTCTCGACTTAAAAAATATGATTATGTTTGACATGGAGTAAAAGACCATTGATGACTTGCTTATCCGACTAGTCTTGGATGGCCACCACGAAGTGGCCATAAACTTAGAGTTGCCACCGATCATTTTAAGTTCGGCATGACTGGATGCCTATTGAAAATAATACCAGAGATTCGTCATTTTGGGTTTAGGAGTTGGTTACGTGTGGGGAAGGATTAGCACCCCCATGATGCCTAAAAATTGATATCATCTAACTTTATCTTACTTGAATCTCGGTTTCTTTGATTCCATTTTTTTTATTATTTAAATATAATGCCCTTTAATGCATGAAATTTTATAAATATATGAGTCTGGGTTTTAATGAAAATTTTATCACCTATGCGCCTCAGAGAGGTGAGAAACATAGGGTGATGAAAATGATCTCTGAATGGGTTTTTAAAAAAAATCAAATATTTTATATCTGGCATTTGAGAGATATCAGCATGAGATATCATTTTGTGATTTTGAAAATGATCTTTAAAGCATGAATGCCCAAGGTCCTTACAAAAGGAAATGTATTAGTAAGGTGGAAAAGAAAACAATAAATAAACCCATACAAAATACATCAGAAGGAGGGACAATCAAAATATTTCTCGTAATTATCTTCGATTATCAATGAATAAACAAGATGATAATGTTTAGACTTAGTTAGATTTAGTGGAAATTTAAGTAAAAAAAGGTTTCGATGACTCAAGGATATCCCAAGGAAAAAAGTTTGGATTTTAGAAAGAATGTGAAGAGCGGGGTTGGAGTATCCCCTCAGAAGAGTAGGGTTAGAGTATCCTTAAAGGCGAAAATTTAATGTCATTTTAAGGTAAAAGTGGGGTTAAAATATCCCCCCAAAGAAGTAGGGTTGGAGTATCCCTAAAAATGAAAATTTAATGTCCTTTTGAAGTAAATGTAGGGTTGGAGTATCCCCTCAGAGTAGTGGGGTTGGAGCATCACCAAAAATAAAAATCTTCAACATTAAGAAGAGTGGGTCATATTTTTGAAAATAGGGAATCTTTAAAAATCGAGAGCTGAAGGTTTGGCTAAAATGTTCCTCTTTTTGTTTAGCCTTGGTTCGAGTCTAATGGGCTTAGGTTATAAAAATGAGCCGAGCAAATCATGAGGCATTCAAATGCCTTGATAAAAATGTTTTGAAAATTAGGTTAGATACAGAGGATAATATCATGCCATTTCTCTTTCTGAATTTATTTAGAGCTTATTATGAGATCTTAATGGGTAAATAAGGTATCATTGGAAATGTAACTCGATGAGGATTAATGTAAAAATATTCCAAAAATCCTAGAAAATCAACTTTTTAGTGGAATTAATTTTTGAATTTCAACCTATCTTGACACTAAGAGCATGTATAGAGTAAAGGTATGATTAACTTTGAAAAATCATCTTGGATTCATCCATAATTGTTAAAATATGAATAATACTTTTTTGAAAAGGGAACTTCATGAACTCCATGGGAAAAATATTCAAGGGATTCAAAAACATTGTTTGTTAGGCCGAAATAGCCTAGATAGTAAACTGCTCACTGGGTCTAGGGGTTCCAAACTGCAAAGATTTGAAAAATCATAACTATTCCATTCGAGATGATCTTGAGGTAAATGATTATTGGAACGATAATTGAAAACCCTTCAAGGGAAAAATACCAACACATTCTAGATAAATCATTTTTTATTTTATTAATAATTTTTCAAAATCGGGCCACTACATTGCTAGAATAAAACATGTGAGGTGTTCGATACTTTGGTTTTTCTTCGGGTTAAGCTCAGGCCATAGACGTTCGAACATTTGTAACTAAGATAAAAGATGGTTGGGCATCACGACTTCATTCCATAATCCTGGAGTAGTTTGGGACGATAAAACAACTCGTTAACCATGCCACTATAAAGGTGGTTGGCTTAGGACCAGGGATTCACATTTTTCAACTAAAAGACTTTATTTCATTTTTGAAAAACCTATACTTATTCTTCCATGAATCCAAAACTAAATACTTGCTTTGCCCCTAAGGTTGGAAAACCAACTTCATAAATATTTTAAGTCCATGTTATTCTCTATGTATAGGAGATAACATGTTCTTAACTTGGGGATATTTTTGAAATCGAGTTTTCTAGCACTTAAGCATGCATCTCAACATAAGCAAAGTACCATAAAATGATGCAAAATATGGAAGACATATATAAATGAGCAAAGATGACAATTTTCATAGAAAAGATGATAAAAAATGCATGGAGATGATAGATAGATGCATGAACATACTTAGGATAAACATGTTTAAAAGGAGTTTGCTAAAAAGGCATTTTTTTTTCTTGGAGCCTTATCAAGCTTCTAGGAAATGCATGAGCATACTATGTCATGTTAAGATGCATATTTTAAACATGAGATGAAGACATGAATATGGAACGAACATGGCAAGAAGTACATGGATAGAGGCTATTATGGTGTTGAAAATACAAAGGAGCTTGCTTAGTTAACCAAACAACATGAAGTCACTAAAAAAATCAAGATCCTAAACTACCATAACCAAAGCCATAAAAAATCCCTATGAGTTTTTGACTTAAATTGGTTTTCTTTTTTTTTTTTATTTTTGTTGCTTTTTTTATGGTTTAAAGAATGATGGCAAAGGACAAATAGAATGCCCTTTTAGGTTTTCATCCCAAAGTCCTTTCAGGCATAGTATTTCCTTATGGAATCAAAGTTCACAAGATTGGGCAAGTCATTGCCATCCATTTTGGTTAAGATTAAGGCTCCTCTAAAGAATACACGCTTCACCATATATGGTCTTTCCTAATTTGGTGGTCTATTTTTTGCAAACATCTTTGCAGATTAGGATAATTTGCTTAAGCAATAAGTCACCTTTTTGAAACTGACAAATGATGGACCTTTTTGTCATAGACTATCATTATGCACTTTTGATACATCTGCCCATGACAAATGGCTTTGATTCTCTTTTCTTCGATGAGATTAAGTTGCTCAAATCAATCTTTAACCCATTTGGCCTCTTTAAGTTATGCTTCCATTAGGATTCTGAGTGACAAGATTTCTATCTCGATGGGTAGAACAGCTTCCATGCCATAGACTAAAGAGAATAGTGTAACACTCGTAGAAGTTCATACTGTTATGTGGTAAACATGTAATGCGAATGGCAACTTTTTATGCTAATCCTTGTACATCTTAGCCATCTTTTCAATTATCTTCTAGATATTCTTATTCGTTGCTTCCGCTACCCTCCTCATTTTTGGATGATATAAGATGGAATTTGGTGCTGAATTTTGAACTGAGAGCAAATTGCATGCATTATTTTGTTTTTTTAGATTACAAGCATTGTCCATGGTGATTTGCTCAGGGAGTTCATACTGACAGATATATCCCGCTTCACAAATTTACACACGATAGCTTTAGTGATGTTAACATAGGAAGCTGCTTCCACCCACTCAGTGAAATAGTTGATAGCAACTAGGATGAAATGATGTCCACTAGAGGCCTTAAGGGTGATTGGTCCAATCATGTCCATGCCCCACATAAAAAATGGTCATGGGGCTATCATACCATGCAATGGTATGAGAAGGACATGAATCTTGTCTGTATAGATTTGGCATTTGTGGCATTTACGAGATCATTGATGCAATCTTTTTCTAGAGTCAACCAGTAGTAGCCTAATTGCACGACTTATTTCGCTATTCAGTGTCCATTAGCATGCGTACCACATATACCCTCATGGACCTCATCGAGAATTCTTTTGGCTTCTAAGGCATCCACGCACCAGAATAATACCTAGTCCTAACTCTTCTTGTATAGCGCTCTGCCATCCAAAATAAAGTTTATAGCCATTCTTCATATGGTTTTTTATCATTTTTAGTGGCTTGATCAAGGTATTGCTAATTTTTTATATATTAGAGGATGTCATGATACTAGGGGTAAACTATTCTTTTCTTCCTTGATATTGTGCCAATATATAGGTGTTGAATGAATGCTTATTTGAATAGGGGCAACGTCTGAGTCCTGATTAACCTTAAACATGGATGAAAAGGTGGCTAGGGCATCAACAATTTGATTTTCTTCTCGGGGTAAATATCAAAAGCTAACATCATCAAATTTTTTTCTTAGTTTTGAGATTAAACTTTTGTAATGAGTTAGTTTGGCTTCACGTGTCTACTATTCCCCTTTCAATTGGTAAATGATAAGGGTTGAGTCTCCAAACACTCATAAGGTTCAAATGCAAGTTTTTATGGTGGCTTGAGTCCCATGATGCAAGCCTTATATTCAGCTATATTGTTGTGCAGTCAAAGCTCAATCTTATAGTGAAAGGATAATGGCTTCTCTTAGGTGAGATTAAAATTACCCCAATTTCATGCCCGAATGTGTTTAAAGCACCATCAAAAAATATTGTCCAAGGTGAATCGCTATCAGTTGTATCTCTCACCTTGGATATACACATTAGCTCTTCAACAAGGAATCAAAAATGCAAAGGTTGATAATCATCCATTGCTCAACTGGCCAAGAAATCTGCGATTGTGCTACCCTTAATGGCCCTTTGATTCACATATACAATATCATATTCAGAAAGTAAGACTTGCCACCTAGCCAATCTCCCTGATAATGTAGAGGCTTCATATAAATATTTAACAGAATCCAGTTTAGCGATCAACCACATGGTGTAGTATAACATACAAGCCTTTTGGCTATCCAAACTAGAGCGTAACATAGCTTTTCTACATCGAGTAATATTTTCATATTCTGTGAACTTCTTGCTTAAATAATAGATAGCCTGTTCCTTTTTTCCTAAATCATCATACTTGCCTAATACACAGCCCATCAAATTATTAAAAACTGATAGATATAAAATTAGAGGTTTGCTTGGGATTAGGGGCATAAGCACCAAAGGGTTTAAAAGGTATTACTTTACTTCATCGAAGGCTTATTAACATTCTCTGTTCCATTCTCTAGGATTTTGTTTATGAGTAGCTGAAACATCGAGTCATATTTGTCGATCAATTGAGATATAAATCAGGTTATATAGTTTAATCTTTTTAAAAAACTTCTTACCTCTTTTTTCGCTTGAAGTGGTGAAAGGCTTTGATTAGCCCTAACCTTATTGGGGTCCACTTTTATTCTTTTTTCACTCATAATAAAGCCCAATAACTTATCGGATGTGACAACAAATGTGCATTTAGCAAGGTTTAACTTAAGCTGATATTTGTTAAGGCCTTTGAAGAGCTTCCGCAAGTCGGCTACATGTTCATTCTCTCTAGACAACTTGGCAATCATGTCATCCACATAAACTTCGATCCCTTTGTGCATAAGGTCATCAAACAATGTCACCATTGCCCTTTAATAAGTTACCCCAGCATTTTTAAGCCTAAAAGTCATCACTTTGTAGCAAAAAGTTCCCCATATGATCATGAAGGTAGTCTTTTCCATGTTTTCGGTCACTATTTTGATTTGGTTGTATATTGAAAATCCATCCATGAAAGAAAAAAAATGCATTTTTAGCTATGTTATCCACTAGGGTATTAATATGGGGTAAAGAAAAGTTATCTTTTAGGCTAGCTCAGTTTAAGTCCCTATAATCCACATATATCTGCACCTTACTATTCTTCTGAGGGACTGAAACTATATTGGCCACCCACTGAGGGTATTTGGTGACTTCGAGAAATCCTGCTTCAAATTGTTGTTTTACTTTTTTCTATCTTTAGTAGCATTTTGGGTTTCATTCTTTTAAGCTTTTGCTGTACAAGTTGACACTCAGGTTTGAGGGAAAGTTTATAGACTACGATGTCAGTATTTAACCTAGGCATATCTTGGTAAGGCCAGGCACACATATCTCAGTACTCTTGGAGAAGGCTTATCAATTAGTTTCAGGTTAATGGTTTTATAGAGGTTTCAAAATCCTTTTGGTCTTCTTCTATCCAAAGGTTTATGGTTTTGGTGGGTTGTTTATGAGGTAAAATCTATTTTTCTTCTTGTTCAACTAGTTTAAGCAGATCTAGAGGTGCAGGGTCCTCAACAGAATCTTTTTCATGCTTAACCCCACCAACATAGATTACTTGCTTAAAGTCAATTTCTTGAGTCTCAATGCGAATATTCATGTCATCTTTATCTGAATACCAAAAAAAATGAAAAAAAAAAACAATGTAGGCAAAAAGATATGCATAGGGAGTTGAAAATGGACACAATGAATGAAATGCATAATGCTCCATCATTTTCATTGATAATACTTAATAAAAGGTGCCCATACAAAGGATCCCACAATGCTTTTAGGTGAAAGCATGTGGGTTTGGTTCATGGCATTACTTTGAAAGAGTTCTGAACAATACAAGGATTTCTATCTCAGTCCAAACACTTGGAATAAACTCTAGAGGGCATAAGTTGGTTTCTCCACCCATTGCTGATGGCTCTTTAATTATTTTGATAGAGAAATCCCTAAAACTTTTTTTAACACAAGCATGACATATGTCAAGCTGTGTTAACATGTCTGCCTGAGTGAATGTTTTTATACAATGGCAAAAATGCCACAGGTTCATATCCCATTTCTTGTCCCAATAGACGTGTTATTTTTTTCTCCTGATTCTTCTAGGCTTGCTTCTTTTTCTATTGTGCATTAGGTTTAAACCCCACTCATCTCTTGTCAGTCTGATAGGTCACCTTTAGAGCTTTAGCAACTCCTTGGAGCCATCTTCTAAGCCTTTTTTCAGCTTGAACACCTTTGTCGACTATTAGTTTCAAGCCTATTTGGGTGCTTCCTGATAGATAAGGTTTAATCATGGGCAACCCCTAATTGACATAGTTGGCTTGATGAACTCAAATGATTAAAAAGAGGGTTCTCAAATGCCCTCATTAGGTTCAACATATCAGGTATTGGTCAAGGTAGCAACAATGATATATTCTTCTTAACCAATACTAACAACTTTGTTTCCAATTACAAACTTTAATTTTTGGTGCAAAGATGATGGAATTGCTCTCATAAAATGGATCCACAACCTTTCCAAAAGGCAATTATATGATGGAGCAATGTCCATCACATGAAAGTCAACCTCATAAATACATGAGCCTATCCGAAATAGGATAGTGATGTTCCCCATAATGCTTTTGCATGTTCTATCAAATGCCTACATGACTGTACGACTGTTTTAAATGTGAGACATATCAATAAGAAGCTTATTCATGACATAAGCATTACATTCAAAGCTGACCCATTATTAATGAACACCTTGGGTAATATGCTCTCTTTGTAGTTTATAGTGATCTGGAGGGCTTTATGATTGTCTCTTCTTCCTTATGGAATCTCATCATCGCTCAAGGATATGTAATTGTTAGCCATGATATTGCTCACTGAATGATTTAGCTGGCCTATAAAAATATCGGGAGAGACATAGGTCTTGTTTAAAACTTTTAAGAGTACATTTCTATGAGCTTCAAAGTTTAATAAAAGTGACAGCATAGATATTTTGGTAGGTTGCTTATTTAGCTAATCCATGATACTGTATTCACTGTGTTTGATGAACTTAAAAAACTCCATTGCTTCTTTCTCACTTATCGGTTCTTTAGTAACTTTTGAATTTGACCCTTTAGTTACAGACTTAAGTGTTTGAAGATTTTAGCTAGTATCTTTTTGCTAAGCTTCATCTTTTAAGGCTGGTGATGCATAACACATACCACATACCACTCTAAGTCAAGTGGTTTACCCTTAAAAATCAATATTTAAGGCTAGTTGACTAGATTCCTCAATAATTAAGGTTTTACTATCATAGTTTTAGGAAACAGCCTTGTTGTTTTCGTAAGAAAATGAAAATGGCAATTGAATGATCATCTTTGGTGTAGATAGGATAGAAGTGACTTAGGCACATAGTCGATTATCATACAAGATAAATGCTCTTCTGATGCCATAAAAGGGATTGTCCCTATCCCCTTCTGTCGTATTAATGGATGGAAGTGCATCTATGGGTTAAATAGTCAAAGTTTGCTTCTCATCATAAAATTCGATGTTGCTTTCTTTCATCATTCTTTGAACCACAACATGAAACTTTTTACACATCTGAAGGATATGACCATATATTGTATGAAAATCATAAAAGTTACTAACTTCTTCCTTTTTCTTCTCAACCTTATTAACTAATTTGGCTTTTACCAGAATCTGCCAAATTGTGCTTATTAGCTTTCTGAGCTCTTCCATATTTTTCACGATCTCGTAATTTTGCTCAACAATGAACATTTTTAGGTCCGCACCTGCACGAATTTAAGTTAAATTGACCTTTGTTAAACCTCAGTTGTTGTGTTGTTTTAAATTTTTTTTCCTTTTGCCTTTACTTGATTCTCTTTTTAAAGCCTCATCCATTATCCCATAAATTATGACTACGTCTTTAGAGGTTCTTTTTGCCACTTTTTCATAGTATGGTGACTGCAGTGTGCCAATAAACCTGACAATCATTTCCTTCTCCATTAATAGTAGTTGAATTTGGGCAACCCTCTCCATCTGCCTAGAGGCATAATGCCTAAAGCTTTCATTTGGCCACCTCTCTATATTGGTAAAGGAAAGCTAAATCAAGAACCCATTATCATTTGCTTTTTCCCCTCCAATGATGTTAACGAATGGATAAGTTGATTCATGACATTCCTTATAAAATTCTATCTCAGATCGGTCCATCATTCCTTGAACCATTTTTAGGAACGATGAACATTACTGTAAATTGTGCTTTTGAGCACAGTAGCTGTAAGAGGACTCCGTGAATTCTTCTCTTAGGCTTACTATCCCAACTTCCCTGAATGTTTGCCATACTCTACTTATTGGTGTCTTAACCTCTGTGACATCTCTTTTGATCCAATAGCCTTTCCCATCAATCATGGCATTTACCCTTGGTTTAGCGTGATTAGGGTGCAGGTTGGCCCCAACATTTGGTCCATGCCCTTACTTTATTTTTATAATGCCTCTTTTTAGCAAGCCTTGCACCTTTCTCTTGAATGAGGTATAGTTCTCAATTGAGTGTCCTTGTGCTCTAGCATGGTATTCACAGTAAACATTCTTATGATACCAGTTAAAGTATGGTAGAGATTTTGGATCAAGAACACTAAGGCAACCAATTGGCCAGCTAATATGCGATTGTAGATCTCTTTATGTGAATATGGTAAAAGGTCAAAATATTCCCTTTTTCGAGGTGCTTAATGATTACTTGGGGCTTTGGCATTGTTTATGCTGTGAGGTTGCATGCTTAGAGGAGTGTTTTGAACAAGATTTGGTGTGAGGGTGACTATAGGAGCAATCTTAGTAAAGTTAACTGCTGGTGTCATTTGGTAGGGGCTAAAACTAGGATGCAACATATTTGGGCATATACCCCTTGAGCTGAGCATGGATTTTGAGAGAACTTTGCGGTGCTGTGATTGACAATGTTTACTTCTTTTTCCTTTATGTTACTTATTGGTTTCTTAATTGACCCGGATAATTCTCCCATGGATATTTTCCCACTTTTGATGGCATTATCAATCATCTCCCCTGGCACGACTATATCAGCAAAATTCTTCATGGCGTTCCCACTAACTTCTTATAGTAAGGAGCTTTTAAAGTGACAAAAAACATAACTGTCATTTCTCTTTCAGTTAATGGAGGCTGAACCTGAGCTGCCTCCTCCTTCCATCTTTAAGTGTACTACCTAAAACTTTAAGAGGCTTCTTTTTCGTACTAATGAGGGAGAGGTGATCTGGGCCCAGTCAAATACATGCTTATATTGGTTGAGGAATGCATGAGCCAAATCTATCCATGTTTGAATTCTTATAGGGTTTAGCCCTATTTACCATCGAAGAGCTGCCTCGGTTAAACTATCCTGGAAGTAGTGCATTAGCAATTTTTCATTTTCCTCATACCCGATCATCTTGTGACAATACATCTGAAGGTGGGCAATGGGATATGTGGTCCCATTATATTTTTCGAACGCTGGCACCTTGAATTTATGTAGAATGATAAGACTAGAGACTAGTCCTAGAGCCTTCGCATCTACAATTCCAAATTTATCACTTTCTTTCACAACTCAAAGATATTTCTCTAGATATTGGTATTTGTTTAAGTCTTCATCATTTTTGAAGACCTTTTTGCCCTTTTTTGTTCTACTTGTTCATCAAGATATGGTATTATAGGTATAGCGGGCGAAGAGCCTTAAACTAAATATGGTGCTATTGTAGGATTAAGATAAATGAATGGTTGAGTTGATGGAATTCTTGCTGCCAGGGGATATTGTTCATGCATATTAGTAGCCTTGATACCACCATCTAGATTACTCTTAGGGTTGGTCAGTCGCTTGCTAATGTCGATGCTGCTTATTTGTCATTTATCTTTTAAAGTTTTAGACAACATTTTTGTTAATTCCGCTATTTGAGATTGAAGTTCTTCATTCCTACGGGTTGATCATTCTTGAGATTCTCTGTACATGAATTCTAGTCGCTCAATGCAGGACTGAAGATTATTCTCCATGGCTTTACGATGAGCATGAGTGTTGTAGCAATAGCGAGCTGAAGATTCCATGTTTCGAGACACTTTCACTTTAGATTATTGATCGATTAGACCTTTAGAATGTGTCATGACATGACATGAAGTTGGATATGAATTCATGAAGCAGAAAAAGAATTATGTTATTGATGCAAATGCAAGAGGGACAATTGGATTAGGAAATAGCTCCACCAATAACATCTTTCATTGAAGCAACTAAATCCTTGAATACATATGATTACACTCAAAAATGTCTGGCATGATTACATTGTTTAATCACATATTCTAAGAAATACAACAATTTTTGTTTTTGAGCTCAAGTGGGTAAAATGCTATATGCTAGAGATTAAGCCACATCCATCATATATTCAGCCTCCAACTGAGCTGCTAGAATTTATTCAGTAAGATGCTAACGATGAGTCTGATAATTTTGGCATACCTGATCAACTATTTGTTGCCATTCTTACTTTTGGTGTTCTGAGGCCTATAGTAATTCATCCACCTAGTTTTGGCAAGCTTGCAAAGATTACTCTAAGCCTTGAACCTTGACAGTTAACTTCTCGTTCTTAACCTTATTCGCTCTCAAATCTCAAACTTATCCTTCTAAACATATATTTCTCCTTTGATAAGTTGATACGAGGGTTCAAGCTCTAACAAGTTTCTCTTTATTGTCTTTAGCCATTTTTTTCCGCTAATGTAGTTTATTTTTAGGGTGGCAATTTCTATTTTCCACTCGATTAAAGCTTGCTTTGGCATCATGATTTGTTTGCTTTACTGACGGCCACATAGTTTTTCCTTAGACTCTCGAGATCTTCTTTAAGATGATTCTTCTTCTTACCAGCTCATTTTACCTTACCTTCACATAGATAAATGTCCATCTCTAATTAACCATTTTCCTCCTTTAGGAAGGTAATTTCTTTGGTAAGAGTTATCTTTTCTTGTTCAAATTCCCATCTAAGCAATTCGATTTTAGAAGGGAATTCTTCATCTACAGATACAACAGGAGACGAAGGCAAGGCATCATTAATGCGACATATCTTCCATTCATTATACGTCGAGGTCATACTACCTCCTCTCTAATGTTTTTTTATGCAATAAGTTTGTCTCCAAGCCCAAAAGGCTAACTAAATTTTTTACTTATAATCTGGTTCGCCATATTCAAGGTTGCATGCCTCTAGGTCTTGAACAAAAGGGATAAATTACCGACACAAAAATTGTCGAATGACCAGAATAGTTGTGTAGTTGGCACTTCCCCATAACCTAATGAGTGGCACCCAATTGTAATCCCTATATCTGTACACGATGGTTTATGGCTAGAACCAAGCAGCCTTCAATGTCACTTCATCCCCGTTGAGATTTTGAAGTTTTTGGATCCTTTGTTCTTTAGACTTTTTGTGAAGCCATTTTTTATTGAGGACTTTGGAGAAAGGACTAAAGTTAAGGAAAAAATTGTATGGCCTCATCTTTTTTTCTAGGCAAAGATGGCTAACAAGCCACAGGTGAAGCATAGGTGCATATCCAATAAAATGTCCTGTCCCTATTTTTTTTGAAAAAATTAAGGGCTTGAATGGTTTCAGCGACGATAGAAGGTGCCAGGTTAATGTTGTAACACAATCGGGAAACGAGATTTACCACCCTGTTTGAGATAACTTAGCGTCTTTAAGAAAATGACTAGGCCATATATCGCCAAAGTGAATATATCTTGCATTTTCTAAATCTCAGTGGTATTTGCCATTTCCTCTTTCAAACTAGCCCATGAAATGCACTCACCATTTCCCTTCTTCTTGATGTGACTTTCAGTCCACGTCTTGGGTGCACTGAAAATCTAAGCCAATCTTTTCTTAAAAGCTAAACGGTTCAACACCTTGCAATATATTCTATCAGTCTTGGCCCTCTTGATGTTGAGCAACGAGGTATATTCCTCTGTTGTGGGGGTCAAATCCTTATGGCTAAAGGTAAAGCATTGATATGCAGGGTTCCAAAATTAGGAAGTGGCCTACAACATATTAACATCCAAATGAACCTAGAGTAAAAGGGCAATGTCCTCATATCTCTTCGTGAATGATTCCTTCTCAGTATTATCATAATTGGTCCATATATATTTAAGATCTTGCCAATCGTTCTGAAATACCCTATTTTGATCTTTTCATGCGTTGTTAAGATATACCTAGGTTTTAGGACGTCCCCATCTTTATGCCATCGTCGCTTGGACCAAGCTTGAACTTCCTTGAAAGATTTCAACTCTGAGGTGGACTATTGCTCCATGACAGACACCATTTGGTAAACATTGCACCATTAGCTAATTGTCCTATGGCAATAATAATAATGAAATGATGCATGCATGCAAAAGAGAACAAAAGATGATAAGTTAGCAGCTGTACAAAGAAATAAACATACAAAAGAACAAAAGAAACAAAATAAAAATGCCACATAGAGGTTTACCCCAAGAATAGACAATATGATGCATAGGGGCGAGCATAACAATCGGATAGCATCACAGCGTATCTATGCCAAGATTGCTTTTACACATGGTGATACAATAACACGTAAAGACAGGCCAGACCAAACAAGCACAGGCATTTGTTCATCAATATCTATGTTAAGTCATTAGCATGGTGACTTATTTTGGTCAGATTATGAACTTTTGACATCATAGATGTGAACATTCGCTCGTCATCACCTACTTGCTAAGGAAGGGTAAGCTATAGAATATTATAGCATACCCTAAAGAAATGATCATAAAAATAACATGAAAGAGTGAGTGATGATGTTCTCCTACCATCGCTTGTACAATATGGTATACAAGAATAAAGGTAAAAAGTGTTTCCTTGAGTGACCTAATTCTTTGGGTTATTCTAGCAACATTTTGGTATGGTTTGACATGGTTTGGCTCGTAGAGCTCACTATATGAGTTTAAGTAGATGCCTCAATAGGTATCGAATCACTTTTCTGTTTGGTAAGGACAGTTGAGACACCCTGATCCTAAACCCATCGCGGGTTTAGGGAAATGAGTTTGACCCAGTGGATATATTTCTCTATGCAAATTAGAGGGTTACTTATGAGAGACATAGGTAATTTACATCTTGGAAGGTCTTGCCATGGCTATGTGGAGGGTTACTTACGAAGGCGAATGGCTTACTTCCTCCTAATAATTAGGATCCTAGCCTTGCCAGGGTGTTTGGTAGGAATCTAGTGCAAAATGAAAGTGCACGATGTGTGTCGAGAAAACTATCAAACCTTTTTATTTTACTCCATATTACCATACTTATTCGAATTAACATTTATTCAAAAAGAAGGTGATCCCTAAAAAAATCACAAAATAAAGGCATAAAAAGTAAAAGAATATGAGGCAAAAGAAAGAGGGAATTATATCTAAATAATTATGGAAACTAAAGAACCAAGGACCAAGCAAGACATAGCTAGTCGCAGGCCTAACTCTTTAAGTTTCTCCCTAGTGGAGTCGCAAGGTGTTGACATTCCGTGTGCCTAGCCTTTACAAACATCGTATGATTCAAAGGGCCAAAGCATGCTCGACATAAAAAATATGATGATGTTTGACATGAAAAAGTCAAAGACTATCAAATGAATCGCTCATCCGACTAGTCTTGGATGGCCACCTTGAGGTGGCCATAAACTTAGAGTTACCACCAATCATTTTAAGATAGACATGATCGGATGCCTATTGAAAATAATACCAAAGATTCTTTGTTTTGGGTTTGAGAGTTGGTTACATGTGGGGAAGGATTAGAACCCCCATGACACTCGAAAATCGGTACCATCTAACTATATCTTACTCGAATCTCAGTTTCCAAAGGTGAAAACTTGATGTCATTTTGAGGTAAAAGCAGGGTTAGAGTATTCTTTCAGAGAAATAGGGTTAGAGTATCCTTAAAAATGAAAATTTGATGTAATTTTGGGGTAAAAATGAGATTAGAGTATCCTTTCAGAGTAATGGGGTTGGTGTATCCCTAAAAATAAAAATCTTCAACGTTAAGAGGAGTGGGTCATATTTTTGAGAATAAGGAATCTTTAAAAATTGAGAGCCAAAGGTTTGGCTAAAATGTTCCTCTTTTTGCTTAGCCTTGGTCTGAATCTAAAAAGCTTAGGTTACCAGAATGAGCCAAGTAGATCATGAGGCATTCAAATGCCTTAATAAAAACATTTCAAAAATCAGGTTAGAAACAGAGGATAGCATCATGTCATTTCTCTTTCTAAATTTATTTCGAGCTTGTCTAGAGGTCTCGGAGGGTAAATGAGGTACCATTGGAAAGGTAACTCGATGCGGATTAATGTAAAAATATTTCAAAAATCCTAGAAAATCAACTTCTAAGCAGAATTAATTTTTGAATTTCAACCTATCTTGACACTGGCAGCATGTACAGGGTAAAGGTGTGACAGAATTTGAAAAATCATTTTGAATTCATCCGGAATTGTTAAAATGCGAATAATACCTTTTTGAAAAGGGAATTTCATGAACTCTATGGGAAAAATATTGAAAGATTCAAAAATGTTGTTGCTAGGACAAAAGGGCTAAAACAGTAAACAGCTAGCTAGATCTAAGGGTTCTAGATAGCGAAGATTTGAAAAATCGTAACTATTTCATCCGAGATAATCTGAACGTAGATGATCATTGGAAAGGTACTTCAAAACCCTTCAAATGAAAAATGCCAACACATTTTGGATAAATCATTTTTTATTATTTTTTATTAACTTTTCAAGATCGGGCCATTATGCTGCCAAAACAAAATAAGGGAGGTGTTCGGTATTTTGGTTTTTCTTTGGGTTGAGCTTGGGCCATGGATGTTCAAACATCCGTAACCAAGATGAGAGATTGACATAGGTGTCACGAGTTCATTCCACAATCCTGAAGTAGTTTGGGATGATAGAATAACCAGTTGACCATGCCACTATGAGGGTGGTTGGCTTAAGACCAGGGTTCACATTTTTTAACTAAAAGATTTCATTTCACTTTTTGAAAAACCAGTACTCTTATACTCATTCTTCCATGAATCCAGAACTGAACACTTCCTTTGCCCACAACATTGGAAAACCAACTTCATAAAATCTTAAGCCCATGTTATTCTCTAAATATGGGAGATAGCATGTGCTTAACTTGGGGATATTTTGAAATCGGGTTTTCTAGAACTCAAGCATGCATCTCAACACAAGCGAAGTACCACAAAATGATGCAAAATATGGAGGACATATATGCACGAGCAAAGATGATAATTTTTATAGAAAAGATAACAAGATGATAGATAGATGCCTGAACATACTTGGGATGAACATGTATAAAAGGAGTTTGCTAAAAAGGTGTTTTTATTTCATGGAGCCTATCAAGCTTTTAGGAAATGCATGAGCGTACTTATGTCATGTTAAGATTCATATTTTAAACATGAGATAAAGAAATGAATATGGAAGGAACATGACAAGAAGTACATGGACAGAGGCTATTATGGTGATGAAAATGCCAAGGAGCATGCTTAGTTAACCAAACAACATAAAGTCACCAAGAAAAACATTAAGATCCTAAACTACCACAACCATAGCCATAAAAAATGCATTAAAGTCCTAAGGTGGCCAAAAAAGCATAAAAGGGTTTACTAAGATGATGTTAATGACAAAATAGA
>JBBYHO010185742.1:62225-97604 GCA_038382025.1 Adansonia gregorii | reverse complement strand
AAAATATTTAAACACAAGCTAATTAAGCTTAAGTTTTAGTTATATCAAAACTGAGATTAATTCAAAGCTAATATAGCGAACAAAAATTAATAAAATTGGATAATTAGGTATTTGAAGGTAAGTAAGAGTTTTAATGGAACATAACCTTGCAAGAGTCTTAGTCCAACTAGGACTACACTATGTACCTTAAAAGAACATTTTGATCAAACATAACTATTTAAGCTGTAAATTAATAAAATTGGATAATTAGGTATTTGAAGGTAAGTAAGAGTTTTAATGGAAAATAATCTTTCAAGAGTCTTAGTCCAACTAGGACTACACTATGTACCTTAAAAAAACATTTTGATCAAACATAACTATTTAAGCTGTCGACCCATTCTTGATAAGCTCTTAGAAATTCTACTTTTTGGTTCAGTTTTGAATCCTTAACAACATGTCAAGCCAATTAATCAAAAGAAAAAGAGAGAAAAAAGAGGAAAAAAAAGGAAAAATAAATGAAATTCCAAGGTGAAAACTTGGAAAAGGTGGTCTAGACCAAACTCAAAGACTTTGGAATCATTCCAAATCAACAAAGGTAGCCATAGAATAAAAGGAACTTTTCCATGTTAATCCAGAAACAATCTAAACCTTAAAAAATTTCATGACATCGGCAAAAGGTTGAGATAAATGCCCAAATTTTATTCCTTTCAAAATAAGCTTTTAGAGCTTTCGCGTTCTATCTTAGGAACTAATGCTTACTAAAGGACTTCTAAGTTAATAATTTTAAGATTCAGAGTCGACTAGCTTAGTTTAGCACTTGTGAACGATTATATTTAAAGATTACAAGGATGCTAGAACCTAAATGTTTGCCTTTCAAAGAACTCCTATAACAAGATTATCCACCTAAATTTGGTCATGATAAACCTTGACTTTGTTGTATCAATTTCTTAAAATCAAAATTTTAGCAAAGCTAGCCCATTTATGCCTTTCAATTCATTTCCTCACTTCAATAAAAAATGTCCCTTATGGTGATAATCAACCACAAGAAAGCCTTAACATGACATCTTTTCAAAAAGTAAAGATAGCATGTCCATAACCCTTGATATTAGAAAATTTATGGCTTAAATTCTGTAATTTCCATAATTTTTTATCAAGTAAATCTTTTCCCAAGTAATAAAAAAAATATGATCTTGTTTAATAAAACCTAAAAATTAGATGAACTTTAATATTTCTCATAATTTGAATAAATATGCTTTGAGTAATAAAATGCTGATTCTTAACAAACTACATAAAGTTGTATCCTTGAATTGATAAACGCTAATTTGATATTTAGTGACATTTCAAGAAAAATTGAAGAATTCTTAGATTCCTAAAGTTAGGATCAAAAAAAATTTCTTTAGGCAAACATGAGACTGCCCTTGAATGATTTAAACTTTCAACAGCAAGATAATCTTAAAAAAAGAAAAAACTGGAGACAAAGAAGCATAGTTGATAAGGCCTTGCTGACATATGAAAAGATTAATCCTTATGAAATTTCATATATATAGCATGAAATAATGCATTCATTTGAAATAACATTACATACTCATGTTTGCATCTACATTTGCATCATGTGAGAAAACATTTACATCATGCATAAGTGTTAACATTCGCATCATAAAACATTTATATCCTTTAGATTCTTATGATAGATATTTACAAGATTTTAAAATTAGAATGCCCAGGAGTAGCTAATTGGTTTCATGTTGTCAAAATTGGCAATAAAATGAGAAAGCCCAAGAGTAGCTAATTGGTTTCATCCTAGTCAAAATTTACATTAAAATGAAAAACCTAAGAATAGTTGATTGGTTTTATCCTAGTTGAAATTTGCATTAAAATGAGGAAGCCCAAGAGTAGCTAGATGGTTTCATCCCAGTCAAAATTGGCATTAAAATATAAAAGTCCATGAATAGCTAATTGGTTTTATCTTAGTCGAAATAGGCACTAAATTGTGAAAGCCTAAGAATAATTGGTTGGTTTCACCTCAATCAAAATTGGCGCTAAACTATAGAAGTTCCAAAATAGTTGATTAGTTTTATCCCAATTAAAATTAGCACCAAATTGATAAAAGCCCATGCTATAAACCTAGTGAAGTTGGCCTATGATTCTCTTTAATAATTGGTTTCATCCTAGCTATCTCCTTTGACTACCATGGATTACCTTAGTCAATGTTCTTGACTAAAGGTTTTGCCTTGGACTTTTTTTGATGGTTTCACCATGGTTAACCTTCTCGATTAAAGGTTTTGCCTTGATCATCTTTTTGACTAATATGTTTCACCTTAGTCATCCTTTTTTACTATTATGGTTTTACTCTGGTCAATTTTTATGACTGAAGGTTTTACCTTGGTCATCCTTTTAACTAATAGGTTTCATAGTGGTTGTCTTCTTTCACTAGTATGGTTTCCTCTTGCCTTCTTCAATTACTATGGTTTAGCCTTTATGGATCTTTCAGACAAAAGATTTTGCTATGATCATCATTTCAACCTATGATCTACCCTAGTCACTTCCTTTGACTCAGGTTCTAGCCTGGTCACTCTTTCGACTTAAGGTTTTGCCCTCGATCAATTTTTAATTTTAAACTATCCAATTTTTCTATATATTAGTTTAAATTTATTTTCCCAAAACCTCATGGCATGAATGAAATAATTGTCCATGGTATCTGCTGTATTCTTAATTTGCAACAACTACTAAAAAAGGGCAGATGTAAACACCTAATTTCATTTGGGCCTTTTCTCTAATGATTTAGATTGAAAATTGGGTGGATTTACCTCTAGGGGTCAACCTTGTCCATGTGGAACTAGCCTTTTTGTGAACTTTTTAGCCATGTCAAGATGACTGCTTATGCGCATAGTCAAAAAATTATAGTTTTAAGGTGCATAGAGAACAAGCCCCAAATAAAAAGACAAGCATTGAAGATGAAAATTTGTTTTTAAAATACTTTTTTCATGGTCAAATTTTCTTACTTTAAAAATTTTTCTAAAATTTTTTGCAAAATTTTCTGGGTTGATCGTTGCATATTTTCATTGATGCTATACAATATTTATGTCGATACTCACTTCCAAAAATCCCAAATGTTTAAGTGAAATTTTATATTGGCATTTTATATGATGAGGTGTCAAATTGTCAAATTTATTATTTAATTTTAAATTTCTCGTGATACTATATTTTTTTGCTTGCAAAAATTTTATAGTAAAGATTGGTTCGAATTCTAATTTTTTTATTTCTACCAGTTAATATTTCAAGAAATGTGTTGCATGCATTGTGTTTTTCAAAACTCAGATCCATCATTGGATTTTCTTGTTTAAAATGTATAAAATCTTCTACCATAAATTTTTTTTTGTAGAATTTTCTCAAGTTTAGGATTTTTTACCTTTTCATATCCTTTCCATAAATTAATGCAAATTTATCCTTTTTAAACTCTAATTCATTTTTGAATTCTCCATCTTTTCATATATTGATTTTTTTTGTAAGGGTTTTTGCCACTAACTTTTTATGAGTTTGCAATTTTAATTGCTTTTTTTACATAAAATTTTTCAATTTATTTCAAAAAAATTCTTTTAAGAATTCAACACTTAGCATATTTTGATTTTATTTATTTCTATTTCTATTTTACCTTTATTCTTACTTCTAATTCATGCATAAATATCCCGTCTAGGGTTTATGCGTGAAATTTTCCACTAACCATTTTTACAGGAATTAAATATTTGATATATGCAATTAAGAAAACTTTCATGATTTTTTAGATTGACTTCTTAAAGTTTTTTCTTTATATTTTTCATTCCAATTTTTTCAATTCGATTTTCGCACATTACTTTTGTAAATTAAATTTTCTTTATGGACCTTTAATTAGAATTCTTACATGATTAATTTTTCAAATGTGGAAAATTTAATTTATCACTTAAATACATGGATTTTAATCAAACTTTTTTTTCCTTTTGCAATTTAGCCTTTCCAACTTAATTTCTTCCATCTGATTTTTAATTAGAGCTCATTACAGAGTGATTTCTTGGATTCAATTTCCTTTTATGGTCTTTTAATTAAAATTTTACATGATTAAATTCTTAATTGAATTTCATCACATATAAAATTTTAATTGACCACTCGTGTATATTGATTTTAATTCAACTTTCATTCTTTACACTTAGTCTTTTTTATCAAATTCTTTCATGAGATTTTTCAATTAGAGACTCCAACACATAATTTTTTTAAAAAAATATTTAATACATGTCAATTTACTCGGGATTCCATTAGTAGATTTTTTATTACCTTTTTTAAATGAAGTTTTGTAATTTTCTTTTTTTTCCCACATAAAAATTTCATTTAATACTTTCAAAATTGCAATAAATTCTTCTAATTTGATTGTCATTCACTTTAATTAGTGAATATTTTTAATTAGTCATTTTCTTCTTGAAATTCAAGCATAGCATTTAGAACTCCAATTTTGGTATGGGAATTCTTTTAATTAGGCGCTTTTGCATTTAAGAAATCTTTATACAAGTAGAATCCATGAGGCATATCAAACTATTTTTTAACCAATCAAGACTAAGGTGGAATTTTCCAACATATTACCGACCATTAAATTAATTTTCACTAAATAAATATGTTGATGGCTATTGGATCAAGCGTTATTCATTTTTAACTTATAAAAGATGTTCTACATGTGGCATTTTCATTCAAATTTTGACTTGTCAAATTTTTAACCCAATCAAAATTAAGGCTAGATTTTTAACACATACCTCACCATTGGATTAATTTTTGACTAGTCGAATAAATTTGTCACCAATGTATTAAATTTTGTCCTTTTATACATAGACATTTTCATTCATAATAGAAATTAAATGAAAAATTAAATTAAATTATTAATCAAAGAGGATAAGGTTGGAATATCTACGACATGGCACATGGCTAAGGTATAGATTTATGACAAGTAGTCATGATTTTCCACTAAACAAACAAAAAAATAATAACATTAATAAAAACATTAAATAAGAAAAAAGGAAAAATATCCTTTTTTTTAGCCATAAAGTGATCCTATTTTGGGAGAGGTTCATTTTTTTCTTTCATCCTTCCTTCTTCAGCAAACAATATCTTAGTTTTCTAAAGCTTTTATTATATTTTCTTAAGAAAAAGGTTTTCAAAGCTTTAGTGTTAAAATTAAGATGTTTTAATTCAAGAAATGCATATTTCTTTTAAGTTTCCCTTTAAAATTTTCATTTTATATGATCCATCTTCATCTTTATTTTTTTTTTGAAGTATGTTTTCCTTCTTTTAGTAAGCTTTATGAACCTAATTTAATTAAATGAAAGCACTGAACAAAGCTTTGGTGATTTTCTTTCAGCATTTTGCTTAATTATTATAAAAATTTTTTAAAGCAAAGATTTTAAATTATGTCTATATAAGTTAAAATTGATTATGGATGTTCTTAAATTTTTATGTTCATGCATATATTTAATTTAATTTCATGTTATGTGATAGAAATTTTGCTGGCATGATTTTCCATGCTTTTTTAAAAGTTGTTGATCTATGATGTAATTTGAGTTTGGTAGTGACCTAGGGTAGTCATTACATGCATCCATCTTGGATTTATGAAAAGAAAATTCTTAGCAACTTTCCTAAAATAGTTGAACCTAAAGGGCACTTTTGTAATTTCCCCCTTATTCTCTTTTAGGACATTTAGGACACTTTCATGATGTTTTAATTTTTGGGGCCTTAAAAGAATTTTTTTGTTCAAAATTTTTAACATGTTTGAAAGGCATTTCTATGCCTTGGCCTTATGGAATGCCTATTAGCAAAATTTCATGATTTGAGGACATTTAGTAATTTAATTAAGGTTTAAGGACTAAACTAAAATTTTTGAAAAGTTATTTCATGGAGGTCAAAACTTGGCTGAATGGTACTAAGCAACTATTGTGAATTTTTATGTTTTTAAAATTATTTAAAGTCATTTTGTGCAATTTAAATTATTTAGGGATCTTTTAGCAAATTTAGAAAGTTTAGGGATCATCTAGGAAAATCTTGCATTTTAGGGTTAGCTGAGTTATCCTCATGTAAATTACCAATTTAGGGTATTTTAAGCATTTTATATGCATCTTAGGTCATTTAAGGATTAAATTGCAAATTCATGAAGTTCAAGGATTTATTAGCAATTTTTTATTATTTAGCTCACATCATCTCATAAGTTCCCCGTATAGGGTAAATTTTCATTTGTTGTTATTAAGTCCTTTAGGGTTGCTAAGATATTTTCATTGAAGGTATACTTTAGGAGCATTTTAGTAATCTTACCTTAGGACCGAGTCATTTAGGATCATCAAGATACTTCCATGTTGAAGATGTGCCTTAGGAATAGGTTAATTATTTCATATCATTATCGAATCAATTAGGGTTAGTAGGATTTCTAGTAAAATATATACTTTAAAGGGCATTTTGGTCATTTTATTTTAGAACCAAGTCCATTAAAGTTATCGAGATACTTTTATGTTAAAGGTATACTTTAGGGGACATTTTGATCTCTTTGACCGAACTCGAGTCTTTTAAGTCTAGTTTTGCATTTTTAGTTGAAACTGGGTCTTAGGATGAGTTTTCTTTTTTTATTTATTTTTTGAATAAAATTTTGATTGTCAAAAAAACATCGAAGCAATATCTCTAGTTAATATAGTCCACAGGTGCACTTTTAGAAAATGGAAGTTGTCTCATCGTTTATTTTAAACGAAGGAATACCTTCTTAAAAAACAAGTAAAATCGAATCTTTTGAATTTTTGCAAATTAAAACTTCTCATATTCCTCCGATCCTCTAGTAAGGTACGGAAGATACTTTGATTTAGGACGTGCTTAAAAACCAAATTTTCTCTAATAGAATAATGAATTTAGTTTTAGAAATTTTCTTTAAAATATATGAATTTTAATCAAATTTCATATATTGAAATAGAATAAAATTGAGATTTAAGTTAACTCATAATTAAAAGGTAGTAATTTTTCGAGTGTCATGAGAGAGATCAGTCCTTACTCATGATTGTTACGAACTTTTGCACACTTTAATGGGATCTTTAGAATAAGCGTAGACCTCGGATTTGTTTTTAGGGTTTTGTAACTCTCAAAATACAAACTCTAGTAGGTGACCAATCTCACCAAGCCAAAATATATTATTGGCGACTCGAACTTGAATGGCTGTTTCATAGGAACCATTTAGGGTGAAGTTGAGTAAGTGATTCACCTCGATGACTTGGCCCCCAAACTTGAATAAAGAAATAAATAAAAAGTAATGAGGGATTTACATGTTTTCTTTAAGTCCAACGAATACTAGATTTGGGTTGTGCCACATTGCAATAATTTATCAAATTATTTTAGTAATTTTGGTTCTTTATTTAAAATATTTTTAATTAAATTTCTAACTTTTAATAAACTCATCTTAAATTTCATATTACCTAACTTTTAGGTTGTTTGTCTTAATTAGGACATTATCTAACTTTTAGACAACTTTTTCTTAATTTGGAAAAACCATTTACCATTTCATATTGCCCAAAACTTTTAGGAAACTTGTTTTCCAAAAATAACATTTTAAGACAATAAATTGGACTTTACCTAACTTTAAGGTTGTTTGTCTTAATTAGTACATTATTTAAATTTTAGATAACTTTATCTTAATTTGAACAAACTATTTAGCATGTAATATTTCCTAAATCAATTAGGAAAGTATTTTCCAAATTTTCGAAGTTTTAGTAATTGATCCATATTTAATTTATATAAGAAAATAATTTTTTGACATAATTAACATTTATTCTAACCTCATTAGAATAAATGCTAATCAAATTAGGATTAATCATTTAAATTAATTTTTGTCAAATTAAATAATTTGATTGGATTTAGTTTTATGTTTATTACAATATCCAATCCATGTCTTTAACATTTAAAAGTTAATACAATTGGATAATTAGATGTTTAATGATGACTAAGAGTTCTAGTGAAATTGAAGCTCTCAGGAAGATGTCTAATTTTATGGTAACTTTGCTAATATTATTCGGCAAATTTATTATTTATTATTTTTTAGATTATTTGGACCTCAAATACCAAAAACCCAAGTTGGATTAAACTTTTTCAATTTCTTGAAGTGGCACAAAACTAAGAGTCCTAGTTTTATTAAACGTTTTGCTCTATACATGGCTATCATAAGCCATCCTAGTTCAACACTATTATCGTTGTCTTTCTCCCTCTAACCCTCTAAAAATTATAGTAAATTATGGCAACTAATTGCTGCCATGGATGCTGCACCAAAGATCTAAGAAGAAAGATAAAGTGCCATGAGATATACATGCAGCTAGTGCAACTGCTATGGCTGAGAATTGAAACATTTTTAAATTGGATTTTAGCAAAAACTTTCCAACAAGAATTATGAAAAATTTATGACACTTTCATGGTGAAAAAAATGAGAGAAGTTGCAACAATAGCTATTGAAATTTTTAGCATCATTAGAACACCAAAATAGAGCTATCCTAACATTACTCGATACTAAATTGTTAACAGATGACTCCATCATCGATTTAATTAGTAAAATCATATTTTAAACTAATTATATAGAGAATAAACATGAATTAACATGCTAGAAAATTGCAAATTAAATGGAAACAATTTTTTGAAATTTTCAACCTATGTAATTATCGTAATATATCGAGATACAAACCTCAGTATATCAAAAAAGTCAACACTTTAAATCATCATAGGGCCTCAGCCACTTAACGAATAGCTCATTTGAACCTCTTGTATGAAATACAAGAGTGATAAGTTAAGGATCATGCCAATTTTTTTGGCTAAGTGTGATCATCCACCTATAAAAATTATTCACTAAAAAATTACAAAACTTTAAGGATGATTTTACAGTCTGCATATACCAGAAATCTATAAGTTGGGCTTAAGAGTCGGTTACACCACAAGTATGGACTTGATCCTTATTGTGATGCCTAATGCCTTGTACTAACTAAAAAAATGTATCTGGATTTGTTCTTCTTGATGTCAATCATATTTATTTAATCACAATCTCCCTTTTATGTATTCCTAAATCAAACAAATATTAGTAAAAAAATCCTAAAACTCTTATCGGGACTAGCTCGGATTTATAATCTAATTTAGAGCAAAAAATCATTTCTAAAAGAAAATTTCCATAAAAGCATTTCACTTTAAAAATATCTATTAATTTGCGCCATTCTCATTATTATTTATCAAGTTTGACTTCATTTAAAAGAAATTTAAAAAAATAGTAAACTTAGACTAAATTAACAAAATCATAAACTTTAAAAATAAGATTAAGAATCAGCTTTATTTAATTGAACTTGGAAACTTTTATGTGAGCCATTAGGGATCTTCTATAGGACACGCGTAGAGATATTGACACATTTAATATGGCTTTTGGAAATAATTTCGAGGCATCCAAATGATTTAGAATAACAAACACCAAACTCGAATAGAACCAAAACAAGGGATAGATTTGACCTTTCAAGCTCTCCAAATTTATCAGATTATTCCTTTACATACAATCATCAAATTAAATTCTATGTATGCAAACATTTTATACTTCAACCTAAAAATACTCAAAAAATTTCAAAAAATCATTTTGGTTATCACGCAAATTTTTTAATTAGATGTTACTGAATCGTACAACATATCCGACTAGCTTGCCTTTTGAATTTTCTTCCCTATTCATTTGGAATACCTACTAGACAAGCCATAGATGCTTGGAAAGCTTATTCAATTTAATTTTATTAAAAACATGAGAAAATACAAAAAAATGGTTATATTTATAAAAAATAATTTTTATTACTGATTAGATGCAGAAATAGAGCGACGTGTATAGCTCAGGTTCCAATTTTTTTGCTCATTCGATCAATAAACCAAAACATTTCAAAAGCCTATCATGTTGCCGAATCATTAAGGATTACAAGAAAAATACAAACAAAAATTCCTAAGGTCTATAACCTATTCAAATATTTCTTTTTTATAAGACTACTATGTTGGACTGCAATAATAACTATGACATAACTTGTGATCACAAAGTATTTTGTCAAACATTTATAACATGTCCCTAGACATTTGAACATTCATCAATGAGACCAAATAGACTTTATGAATGTACTATATGAGGAAACAACAAAGACCTCTAAGTGCCATGACCTAGAACTATGCTTTTATGACATTAGTGATATGCTTTAAAGTCGTATAAATGCCTCTGCTTTTGTTGCTTTTATTCATTATTATTTATTTTTAACAAGTGAGTGGCATACCAATGCCATTCATTTATGTGTTGTAACCAGCAACTAAAGTGACTCTAAACAACATAATTTGACCACCTAAACATCACCTAATGACCAACATTTAAGCTCAACAAGTTTAAACTTCGCAAAACATGTTTAAACACTTAAAAACATTTTTATTTGCTCTAAATCAGCTTTAAAAAGCTATTTTGTTTAATGTCCCCAAGTTGTTCATTAAGAACTTTTTCAAGAAAATCGAACCTTGACTCACCTATTGATTAAGTGAACTTAAACTTGCCCTTAGGGGATCTTTTAATGAAAACAAGGTTTTTACACATTTTAAACGCTTTAATATGCTTGTATCAAATATGTAGAATACTAACCTTTGGTTTTAGCTATTAATCATCGACAAAACCTATTCTAAACACAAATTCACTTTACCTAATTCTACCTAAAGATAATCATGCTCATATAATTTCTCATCATTTAACAAATCAAACATGAAAGAACAAGCTTCGATTCAATTTAATCAACATGCTTAACAATCAAAAAACATGATTTTCAACCATTTGAGCTTAACAATTAAACAAGTAAGCTTATCATCCAATTAAGCATCAATTTAAATTTACCCAAGTTCAACTCAACTTAATTCATCTAAACTACACCATTTAAGCAAAAATTACGTAAAGCCTACTTAAGCACACCAAAGTACTAGAATGGTCAAACCTAGCTAAGGTTTCTAAGCTTGTTCGAATGCTTTTCTAAGCTCAAAAACCTAGAATTTCATCATTTAACATTGAATTTAAGTTCTAGTCATTTAGATTTCAGCTCAAACTAAATCAAATTAGCAAGTTTAAATTAATTAAGTTTAAGATTTTATGAACCTAATCTAGCCAAATCAAGCTTTTTCATTTTTCTCATGTTTGAACCTTAAACGAGCTAAGGCACTAAGGATATCAACATTAAACCTCAATATTTCAGCTTAATATGCTAAGATCCCATTCAACTAAACTCAAATCATTAAGATCCTAGCAAATCATATTGGCTAAAACCTAGATGTAGCAACATTTCTTGTTCAAACACTTTGATTTTCATGGATAACATAATTCAAATTAAAATTTCAACAATTAATCATCTAATCTTGGTTTAATATCATCAAACCAAGCTAAAATATCACTCAAATCAAATCATAGCATCATAGTGTCATGTTTCATCAAGGCTGAAACTCAAAAAACATGAAAAAATCATGGCCAAATCATGTATAAGTAAGGAAAAGCATGAATCACTCATTAAACATGCTAATTAACTTGAAATAAAAGAGAAAAGTTAAAGATTACACCTACTTCAAGCTTGATCTTCTCTTAAAAATGATGAAAGCTTGAAAGAAAAATGAATATTCTAAAATTTCTAAAATTTTATAAGTGTTTAAAAGTAATAAAAATATGGATATTCACCCCTATTTATAGGCCTCAAAGTTAGTGAGACAAGCTTAAATAACCTAAAGGCATTGTTAGCTTAATCATTAACCTCCTAACAAAATTAAGCAAAATGACATTAATGCCCTAAATGAATGGATGAGCAAAATTTGAATATTTAACATGTGCCATAATTTGGCCAAGACTATATTCTAATTTTTATAACATCTAATTGATCATGTTATGCACATGCAAAAGTGCAATTTAATGTTCTATCCTATAGTAAAAATGAGCCTTAATGACTTTATCTAGAAAGATAAAAAATTTTCTACGTTAGACCTCTTGAATTAAGCCCTTATGAATTCTCAGCACTCTAAATTAGTAAGGCCCTTTCATGACTTGATCCCAATTACACCTTTTTGACCTAAAATCCAAGTTCAATTTCATTTTAGTGTAATCAATTTTGAAATTGGAGTTGTAAAACTCTATCAATTTCAAAATCTAACTCTAACCCAAGCAATTGACTTTTTACAATTGACTTTGTTTATAGTTGACTTTCACCACTATATTGACTTTAATTCTAACTTCTAACATAAGTCTCTTTTCCATCCAAATATTATTAAAAAAATGCTCGTATCACCTTAAGAGACATATATTAGTCAACTTTTGACCTTCTCAGATTTTCGAGACTTGAGTCTCATTTTTTAAATCCAGCACTACTCCTTAAATTGGACAATGAAGCTCAAATGCCTTTATTTATTAAACTAATCTCATAGGAACAAACTAAAACCTCAAATGGACCTTTTTATCATGCATAATTCATCTAAAAGGATGCAAACATAAAAATTTTAAAATTTATTTCTACAGATGGTACCACGTTTAAATTTTCAATTTTTATGAATTTTAGTAGAACTTTTTGTAAAATTTGGGAAGTTTAACTTTGTATATTTCATCGACACCATTATGGTATTTATGTTAATATGCACTTTGAAAATTAGAAATATTCAAGGAAAAAATCCATATTGGCATTTTATAACAAAAGCTTTCAGGTTGTTAATTTTGGGAATTTAAATTTAAATTTTCACAGTACTACGAGCATCATAGTCATAAAATTTTTCGGTTAAAATTGTTTTGCATTCCAAATTTTCATATTTATTATTTTTATAAATAAATATTTTGATTAATGTATTGAATAAAATTCAATTTTTATAAAATTTAAACATATTTTTGAAATTCTCTTCTTTCCAAAATACATAGTTTTTCTCTTTGCAAACTTTTCGGGAAGATTTTTTTTGAGTTTGTAATTTTCAAAAATTCCTAAAATATTATTGTTAAATTCATATTAAATCAGTTTTTTAAAATTCAATTTATTTTTTAAGTTTTTTTTTGTTTTTTCATATTTTTCTTATTTTCAAGATACGAAGTTTTTAACTCTGTAAATTTTTTTAGAAGGATTTTTTTGAGTTTTAAAAATTCTTTAAACATTTTTATTAAATTTATGTTAAATAATTTTTTGAAAATTTAATTTATTTTATGAGTTTTGTATTTTTTTTCCAATTGTAATTTTCTCCCAAAATAGTTTTAGCTCATAAAATTTTATGGGTTTGAAATTTTTAATTGCCTTCCTCTTGCATGTAAAATTTTCAAAAACTTATTTTTGAATTCTTATATGGAAATTTGATTAATTTAATTTTTAATGAGCCACAATTGAATTTTTTTTTCCATTTTATATGCTTTAAAACAAGTAAATTTTTCTAAAAGGCTCGATAAGCCCTTTAATTTTGTGAAAAGCACTGTGAGCCCATTTTTTTATTTTTTAACATGCCTAAGAAGTTTATTTTGATTAAATTTATAATTAAATTTGCTTTATAAAATTTTATTCTTTAAATACAAAATTTTTAATTTTTTGTAATTTAGGTTTTATAATTTGTTTTTTGTTCAAATTAAAATTTTCTATCTCATATCTCTAGATAATGATGTCATGCATGATGCACTCCATAAAATGGCAAAAGTAATTAATTCAAATCAAATCAATCTACACAAAATAAAATAATAAAATAAATAAAAAAATCCTAGAATTTTTTAGGACTTATTTGGCTAAAGGATATTTTTCAGCCCTTGCAAAATTTAGCTTATTTAGCTTATTTTGTAACCATAAAAAATTTAAGGACTAAATTGCAAAAATGACAAAAATTTTTCTATGGCCATTTATGCTTCACTAATTGCTTGTGGTTCTTTGTGAAAGTGTTTTTATGCTAAATTTAACGTATTTGAATATGTTTTATGCATTTTCCTTCATTTTGGGTCATTTTGTAATTTTAAAAAATTTAGGGACTTATTTGCAAAATTACAAGATTTTTGTTCCAATGCCATAAATGTTTGGCCAAAATGAAATTGTGAATATTGGTATGATTTCCATAAGTTTTTGTGATGAATTTTGAGTTTAATTATGTGTTTATTTCATGTAAGGACTAAATTGCAAAGTTTGCAAACTTTAAGGACCATTTAGAAAAGCTTTGCATTTTAGAGTTAGTATGATATGTTTAATATTTTAGGAACCTTAACATTCCTATGGTCTTTTGTATGGGTGCAGAAATTATTAAAACTTTTTGTATTCCTCTAGTTTTTCGATGGGGGTATAAAATGTAGTTTTAAAAAGTTGAGGGATCTATTAGCAATTTTTGTATTTTAGGTCAATTTTGATTTCTAAATTATCCATTAAGGGTATAATTATCATTTCATATCATTTTTGAGTCCTTTAGGTTACTAGAATACTTATAGGTTAAAGGTATACCTTAGGGTAATTTTAGTTTTATTAGATTCAAGTCCTATGTGATTACTAGGATACTTCTATGACGAAGGTGTAGAGTAAGAGTAGGTTCATTTGGTTATGATATCATTAAGTTCTCTACGTTACCGAGATACTTATAGGTCGAAAGTACACTTTAAGGGTATTTTATAATTTTTCTTAGAATTGAATCTTTTATGATCACTAGGATACATATATGTCAAAGGTGCATAACATGGATAGGTTCATTTTTTTCACAAAGTTGTGAAGTCCTTTAGGGTTACAAGGATACTTCTATGTCAAAGGTAGATCCTAAGGACTTTTTAGTAATTTATGTTAAAACCAAGTGCTATGTGATCACTGAGATATTTCTACGTTGAAAGCATACAGTAAAAATAGGTTCATTTGTTTATAGAGTTTTAGAATCTTGCAAGATGCCAGGATATGTTCATGTCAAATGTACTCCTTAAGGACATTTTATTAATTTATTCTATAAGCGAGTGCTTTAGGATCACCAGGATTCTTATATGTCACAGGTGTACTTTAGGGGACATGTTAGTCATATTCACCACACTCAAGTCTTTAACATTGACTTTAGTACATTTGGTCTAAACTGAGTCTTAAAGGCGATTTTTATTATTATTGATATTATAAATAAAAGTAAAACTTTAAAAAAATCAAGGCAATATCTCCAATGAGAAAAAAGTCTATGAAATTTCTCCTAACATATGAGAGAGGTTCCACAAATTATTTTAATAATGAGATATCTTTTTAAAAATGAAAATTTAGTTCTTTCAAATTTTGAAAAAAAAAAACCTTTTTATGTTCCTCTAGTCTTTTAACGAGGTACAAAAGATATTTCAACTGTTTAAAACCTTTTGTATTCCACTAATTCTCCAGCAGGGTATGAAAGCGAATGATACAAGCTCTCGTGTTCTTTTGGTTTTATAGAAGGATGCGAAAGATATTTTTTTTAATATTAAAAAACTTATTTTCTCATTCGGCACAATAAATTTGTTTCATAAAATTTTATTTCTAATTACGAGAATTATAATTAAACATCAAATATTGAAGTTGAATAAAGATCAAAATTTAAGTTAACATATGATTAATAGATGCCAATTACCGAGCATCACGAGAAGGTCGATCCTTTGTTGTGATGGAACTAACTCTTGAACCCTTTAATATAATCTCTGGCATGAGTGTAGACTTCGAATTGTTTTTATGGGCTTCGTAACCTTCAAAAAGCGAACACTAGTAGGTGACCAATCTCACTTCGCCAAAATAAGATCAGTGGTAACTCCAAAAAATGATTATTTTATAATGATTATTTAGACTTAAGCTAAGCAAGCAATTAATGTTGATAACTCAGTCCCTAAAAATATATATATCATTATAACAAAGAAAAAATAATAACGATATAGGCCCCTAAAAATAAAAGAATATTGATATATATAGATATATATATATATAGGAACAATGGTACATCCACCATTTTAAGTCAATCTAATTAGGATTCATATTTGGGCTATGTTACGATAGCTTAGTGACTCTATTAAGGACATGTCAAAGAATCAGGCATAAAATCAATCACGTGTTAAATAATTTTGATTAATTCAATTTCAACCTATATTTATTCTCTATATTTTCAAACTAAAATTGTTGTTATATTTTTTATTTATAAGAGAATCCTTATTACATATTTTTCATTTTTTTAATAATGGTTTTGTTTCTTTGTAGCATTATTTCTGAGGGGAATTTAGGATGGGTTTTTATTACTTTTTAAAGTGTCAAGTTATAAAAGGTAAGTTGTTCCCCTGCAAACACTGTTCACATGTATATGCATAAGATTTTTTTTCTGGAAATATATACGAGCATAAGTACCTGATATTCTAGGAGAATCCAAAGTAGCTTTACCTTATGAGGTGTTAGCCTCTGTCTGGGATAGTTAAAAGCCTACCGAGTGCAAATTTTCATGCCTACCTGAGGTATTAGCCACGTTATGGTCATGGAGGATAATTCCATTCAACTTAAACCCTTTTTGATATAAACCCATTATAGGTAACGATTAGAATACCTCATCAGTTCTTTTCGGACTTTAAGAGCAATTCAAGAACATGTGTAGATGATTAACTTCAACTTCAGGTAATGAACCATAAGGGCTTTACCTAGCTAGACCCATACGTGGTTCTAGAGTGTACCAAATAAGGTACACACGGGGGAATACCTCTAACCTTTTACTCTTGTAATTTGATTTTTTTGACACCAATAAATGTATATTGTGTTACTATCATACATTTTACTTTTGCTTATTTCTTGCATTAATTTGTTATATTATGAGGGTTTTTTCTTAATTTTTGCCTGACAGTCATATCTCGAAAAAACTTGTTAATTCATTTATGCATTTCTTTTTATATCTGTAGAGTTCAAATTTTTATATGCTCATACGTTCATAATTTTTATAATATACCAGAGTTATTTCATTTATTTTGTTTTAAGGATCAAGGTATGGATGATTAGTTAGAGTTAAGGATCAGCATATTGGAATCCATTGAAGGAGTATACGAAAATGAAATCCAAACAATGATAACTAGCTTGACTGCTTGATAAGAAGGGTTGAGAAATTGGAGTTAGTAGTCGAGAAATGATGCATGAGATCCAAAAAGTGAAAGAGCAAATTTTCAAATTAATGTTTGAAAACTTAAAAGTTGGAGTCGAGTGTCTTATTATACATGGGTGAAAAGGAGACACCGAACTTCGCTTTTAGTAAGATGAACTTGCCTTCCAAACCTTTTGATTTTCCTAATGCTACCTCATCATCCTCCATAGTTCACATTAAGTGAAAGCTGTGAGGAAACGAACTTGATTTGCTCCTGTTTACTTATAAATAATTGTTCTATATTTTACTTGAGGATCAACTCATCATTCCTATATAAAACCTATAGCCAAATGAGGCTATTAAATTCCCATTGTGTTATAGGAAGTACTAGAATGCTAGGGAGCAATAAAACAATTATGGAGGCAACTTTTTAAACGATTCACTTGGCTTTGTAAATATAAGGTTAAAAAAATGAAATGATTAGGATTTAGGAGGATCTCAGAAGTACTAATGTAGTTAGGAAAATGAAGTACTCGTAAAAGCAATCCTTTTTGGTTACTTTTAAATCTTGTAAATATGGTTTTACATAATGGATAAATCGAATAATATTGGTTCATGAAATAATGGTAAACAGCTATGATTCAAATTCTTTAATAATTTCCATGTTTGATATTTAACCAATTATTTAGCCTTCAATTCATACCATGGGATATTATCTTATATACTTATTCATTCATACATTTATTCATTTTTCATTTTATCAATTCTTTCATTCAATGGCAATTGTATAAAGATGTTAAAGATTAATATTTTTAAGATAAATATATATTCTCGTAGACTAATTTAAGTTATTTTTTCCATTTGAGGTGAGACAATATGGAATCATAAGATAGAAAATGGAGAATTACTTGAAAAGACAAGTTGAACTAAGTCCAAAACAATGAAGGGAAATGGAAAACCAGAATACACCAAGCCACTTAAGGAAGTAAAAAGAAAAAGAATTATGGAGGGAACATTTGAGCAAAAGCAAAGCCTTGATCAAAGGAATTTACAAGTAATCCCATATTATACAACACTTCTATCAGGGATCTAAGGAAATACCAGCTAAAAAGACCATAGAAAGTTGAGAAAACAAGGAAATCTATTCGGACTGTGTCCTTTTCCTTAACTTTTCATCATTCAGCAACATCAACAACTACAAAGAAGGATGAAAGTTTTATCCTTTTTTTCATCAAACAACTAATGCTTATGTTATTGGTCAGCAAATGCATCTCAAAATCAAGAATCAAAACATTCCTAATACAAAACATGTTCATTTGCATAAGATAGGAAAGATCAAACCTATATAAGAAAACAGAGTCTAAAAAGACTAGAAAAGATCATGGTTCTACATAAAAGTTCAAAAAAAAGTGCAAATCCAAAAAGTCAAATTAAAATGATGTAATAGTATCATTGAGAGGTTAAAAAATAAGAGAAAGAAAAAGAAAAAAGTTTCAATGGTGATATCCGAAGCATTCATAAGTTTTCATTTAGAAAAATATTCTTAAAGCTTCGATAATGATATTCGAAGCATCCAAAATGCTTTCAAACCTTTGATGGTGATATTCAAAGCATTCCAAAATGTTGTCAAAGATTCAATGGTGATATTCCAAGCATCCAAAAATGTCTAATCAAATTCTTTTGACATGAAATTTTCACCTTTGGGTATATTCCAACCTCGCTCTCTAAGGGGACACTCTAAACTTGCTTTTCATTTAAAATCTAAATTCTTTCTCTCCCAGAACTTTTTAAAAGGGCTTTCGATTAAAACCTTCTTTTGAACACATCCAAATCCTCATCATTGGGGATACTTCAACCCTATCTTATGAAGGGATACTCTAACCCGTTTTCCACTTGTTCTCTCTCTCGGACATCTTGGGCCATTTTGATCAAAACCTTTTTTTCCACACTTTAAGTTACCATCAAATCCAAACACGTCTCAAAATTTTCATCCTGTTATTCCTAAATAGCCAAAGACAACTATGAGATACATTTTGATCATTCCTCCTCTTATGCTTTTGTGTGTGATTTTTCTATGTGATATTATTATATTTTTTTCATCTTACTAACACCAATTTTTGTTTCTAGTGATAATTATGCATTCATTTTTTAAAATTGTTTTAAAAAATTATAAGGCAATGTTCCTCGTTGATCTCTGTCCAATGCCTAAAGCAAAATATCTGAATTTTCAAAATTTAATCTAGAGATTATTTTCATAAAAAATTCCTACATTCTTTACATCTTTAGGGTGCATAGGTAATATAAATTTTCTTTTATAACCATGATCTACAATTTACCAAAAACATTCATGCATTAAAGGGGATTATATCAAAATAATGATAATATGGAACTGATTAAACTAAAACTAAAGCAAGATATGGTTAGCAGGGTTCTAATATTTCCCCACGCATAACTAACTCATGAACCTAACCTATAATCTCTGGACCTTGTAAACCTTGAAATCAATTTTTTGAGTTTCATAACTTAGAACCCTCTTTTCAATAAGCATCCTATGATGCCTAGCTCGAAATAATTGGTGATGACTCTAAATTTATGGCCACTTTATGGTAGCCTTCCAAGATAATTAGATAAGCGATTCACCTAACGATCTTTCTTCCCTTCATATTACTATGCCTAATTCAAATCTCAATCTAGGGATAACCAAAATGCTCCACCACAATGCCATTATGCCAACATAACCACTCTACACCTTATACTTTTTTAAGTTGTGCACATTCCCTCTGGATCATTAAAAAAAAAGTATATAATGATAACTTGGCAACCCCACTAGGAACTATATTTTAAAGAGTTGGGCCTATAACTAACTATGTCTCACTCGATTTTTTACTTTTTTAATTTCCTTCATTATTTGGTTATAATTCCCTTTTACCTTTATCTATTAATTTTTTATATTATGTGGTTTTTATCTCATAATTATAAGGAACTACTCTGCTTCTGAATAGATATTGATTTGAATAAGTAAGGTAATATAGGGGTAAAACAAAAGGCTTGATTGTTTCCTTAACACACACCATGCATATATATTTACATTAGATTCCTAGCGAACTCCATTGTAAGGTTAGCTTCTTCATTTTTAAGAGGATGTGAATTATCTGCCTTCATGAGTACCCCTCTACATAGGCATAGTAAAGCCTCCCAATGTGTCAATTACTTATATTTTTCATGAGTACCCTTTCCCATTTGCAAAGGAAAATACATATATTGGATGGAACATATTTTGCCAAACCCAAAATTGGCCTAGGATTGAGGTGCTTTGGTTGTCTTTATTAGATAAAGAAGTAATTCAAATACTAATTTAGGCATAAATCAAACCCATGCGGTGAACCTTATGAGCCAAAACATGTTAAATCATATAAGAGTGCTGCTAGAATAACCTAAGAATAGGTTCACTCTGGGAAACACTTATTACCTTTGCTCATATACACCATGATTATGTAGGCAATAATGGATAAACATTATTGCCTACAACTGTTATTTTGTTTCGTGATCAATTTTTAAGGCATGTCACCTCATTAAAGGCAATTTTTAACCTGAACATATTGTTATGCTATCTGTTTGCTATCATATCATTTGCAGTTGTCACGTCTAACCTTAAGCATTGTATATACTTTTTGTTATTTATTCCTTTCTTCTGATACTTATTATTTTGTATTGTCACTACGTTATTTCCTTTCCATTTGTTTCTGTTTGATGCATTCATCATTTAATCATAATCATCATCATTATGGGATAATTGGCCAATGATTCAGTGTTCAACAAGATGTGTCTATCATGGAACAAAAGTCCACTTCTGATCTGAAGCCTTTTTAAAAAGTCTGAGCATGGTCAAAGCATTGATAGCAAAAAAATGTGGATGTTCTCAAACCTAAATATGTCCCAACGATGCATGAAAGGGTCTAGATAAGTTATCATCAAAATTAATAGCAAGATCTAAGGCATATATGGACCAATTAGAACAAATCATTCATGAAGAGATATAAAGACATAGCTTTTTTACTCCAAGTCCATTTAGAGGTTTATTTGTTACAGGCAACATCTTAGTTTTGGAACCTAGCATATCAATGCTTCACTTTCGATTGTGAAAATTTTATCCCCATAATCAACAAATATACCATGTTACTCAACATTAAGAGGCTAAACTGATAAAATATACTATAAGGTTTGTAAACTCTAACTTTCAAGAAAAGATTAGCTTAAATTCTCAAAGCACCAAAGTCTTGGATGGAGAGTCATGTCAAGATGAAAGGGAATAGTGAGTGTATATCATGGGCCAGCTTGAAGGAAGCAATGGTAAATAACATTGAAATCTAAAAAATGCAAGATGTCTATGCCCTAGCAATATATGATTTTGTTATATTTCCAAAGACATTAGGCTATGCTGAAGTGATAATAGCAGATCTTTTTTCCCAATTATGCTACAACATCAATCCTGCACCTGTTATCATTGCTAAAACTATTCAAGCTCTTAGTTTTTGCTAGAGAACGAGGATGGTTGCTTCATTGAATGTGTACCGCTTCTTCATATTTAGCTTATTAGCCACTTTTACCTTAAAGATAAGAGAATGTCATACAATTTCTTACCTAACTTTAGCCTTATCTCCAAGGTCCTTAAGAAGGAATAGCCCCAAGAAAAGTCCAAGGAATAGTGGGTCCGAAAATTCTAAAATTTTAGAGGGGAAGAAGATGCAACCCCTTTGTTTTCATCACGGACAATTATATACTGATGCAAAAATTATAGTTGTGTGCCACTTATGGGATTATGGGGAAGCACTAGCATGCACCCATCTTAGTCCTACGATAATTTCAATGTTGAAAATTCATTCATTTCATCCAAAACCTAGAGCAATGGGATTTCGACTATGGTGAGCCTGATGATAAGTCAAAAGTTCATATAGCCTTTCATACTTAGAGACAAACCTATTTTATAAATAGGTGTTAAGAAGAAGTAGTATGACTTTAAGATATGATGAATAGAGGATTTATTGCATTAATGATACCTTACCTTTGTCTGCTGTTAGAACATCATAAATATCAGTTAATGAATTTCCCTTTGATATTGAATTGCTCGAAAGTGAGTTTAAATAAGAAAAGGCAACTTTCACTAAGGAAATCACTCATTTAAAGGAAGAAAAAAGCCAATTAGAAATGGCCTTTATCTTTGGGATAGCGAAATAAATCAAGTTGTCAAAGAGAAAAATAGCTTTAAAAAGTTTGACGAAAGATTACATGGCACTTAGTAAAGCACGCAAGTCTCAGTGTCTTGGTAAGTCATTAGCAGAATGGGAGGTCAAAAATGCTACCCTCGAAAAAGAGTTGCATTTATGGAAAAAAAAGGCCAAGGTCAATAGAGAGATGCTTATTAACATCTATGCCCTCATCTCAACTTATTAATGGAAAAATGGACATCTAAAAGCTTAAGTTCGAGATTTAAAATTAAACTAGGTTTAGAATAAAACTTTAATACTCAGAATTTAACATTTAAAACATTCCTTATAAGCTTACCAAGACCTGGTTGATAAGTTAGTGAAAGCCTCCAAACAATAGGAGTAAAAACAGACACAAGTGGTTGATCAGACATGCTAGAATTATCAACACCACTACTACTATCTCACCAATTTAGGTAGCCCAGTTAAAGACTGTGTACATAACGAACATAGCTGGATCCTTGACACATGACCTCATATCCATTAGAACCCATGAACAAGAATTGTTGAATTTCTTAGAATGTTGGATCAAACAATGTAAACATGATAAGCATTTCTAGATATAATCATGTTAAATCAAGATTTATGTTATTTTAATGAAAAACACTATTGGTAAAGTTGTCCATGCTCATAAAACATCATGAAAGTCTAATCCTGCAATAACCTCAAGTAAAAATGGAATTTACTGTCCTTCATCGGTATAACACTCATAATTGCTAGAAAACCATGGAAAATGACACTAAGCTTGCACTGAGCCACTCTAGCTCATGTATAGGGAGTTTTAAGCAATCACTCTGTATGAATGAGGAACTCTAAGCTTAAATTGCATAATTAACTAAATTACTTTTCAAGGCTTTGAAGAAAAAAGGGAAACAAGCACTATATACAAGAAAAAAGAATCGACCAATCTTGAAAGCAACTTGAATAATGGACTGAAGCCATCAACATTCAATAAGGGGCATTACATGAATAGCATCCTCCAACAGTGATGATCTTATCAACTTAACCATTTATTGACATTAACCTAGCAATGGTACCCCATCTAGTTCAAGGATTTTTTGGTGCAAGATCTTCACTAGCAAAAGCCATGTCCTTAATCTTAATAAGTAAGCATAGCAAGAAAAAATAAAAAGGTCTTTAGAAAATGATAAAGACTTAAGCAAGTATCAGTCACTAGAAAAAGTGCATTTGGACCATAAAAATGTGACAAATTTTGGATTATAGACACTAAAATCTTTAAGATTAGTTTTCCATCTCATTGTCTCACCTAAATTCAAAGTGTCAGATTTTGAAAAGTACAATGGGGCTAGACCCTGCTACCTATTTTTGCATGTATTGCCATAAGATGGCCAAATATGAGAAAAATGAAAAGCTTCTACTTTACTACTTCTAGGATAGCCTAATTAGGGTAGCCATCTGCTAGTATATAAAGCTTGATTCTATAAAAATTCAGACATTCGCAGATTTGGCCCATATTTTCCTTGATCAATATAAACACATACCTAACTATACCCAAATTATTTCTCCCTTATGAACATGGAAAAAAAAGCCTCCAAGAGCTTCAAAGAGTATGCTTAAAGTTGGAGAGAAAACATAGCCCAACTTTATCTTTCTTTGACCAAGAAAGTGATGACTGTCATGTTTGTTAACACCCTATGAGCTTCTTACTACAACAGGTTGGTAGGAAATGCTATAAGGAATTTTTTTGACATGGTTATATGAAGAAAAATTATCGATAATGCTATTAAAAGTGACAAGATATCCATTGGAGAATCATCCAAATGTTAATGGCTAAAGGTAAAGATAAGGAAATGAATGCTGTTAGCAAAAATCCTACCAAATTCACTCAGAATCTACTTCTGGTATAGGGCATGTACCTCTTAAACATGTTGTATTTGTGTTTTTACTTCTACTCGCCAATGCCACAACTAGTTCATTCCACTGGATATGCTCCGACAATGAGTTTCACACTAAATCCCACTTAAAACACTGCTCAAAGCATATAGCCACATAGAAAAAACAACACAAAAGCTCTAAATAATCAACAAGCACCCTGGGAAAGGAAACACTTTGAACCACTTCCTTACTTCTACACAAATATTTACTTTTGTCTACTAGTAGCCCTGGTATTCATAAACCCAAGGTCACCTCCATGTCCTAAATAGTATATTAGATTGCATATTGTTAGAATGTCAAAACCTAAGGTCAGTCTATTGAAAACTACACATCGTTTAGGGGAAAAGTGTAGTGTTTGTTAGAAAAAGGGTGTGATCAAGGTCAAACAAAGGCCTAGCCTAAATGTTGGAGCCAATCTGCTTCCTAACCACGTGAGACCAAAAATGAACACAGTGATTAATAGAAAAAGTTACTGGATCAAAAAAAGCATTAGAAAAGTCAAGACACGAAGGAGCAAGGTACAATAAGTTTTGTGAAGTCTAAAATAGTGGTAGATGTTAAAAACTAGAGCAAAATAACCACTAAAACATTTTCCTCCCACTGCAACTCCAACACTACCTATTTTTCCTCAAAATAGTACAAAGGTAGATCAATTTGAAGTCAAGTTTTATGAGGAATGAGATGAACACATCAGTGCCATAAATAAAGAGAGACCTACCATTAAGTGGGTTCTGAATTGTTTCTCTCTTATGAGCATGGAAAAGAAAGCTGATGAAATTATCAAGCAATATACCTTGAGGTGGGTGGAAGAAGCTACCCAAATTTACCCTTTGTTCATAGAAAAAAGAGATGATTATTTGATTTATAGAGAAAATAATGAAAAGTATCTTGAGAAAATTTGCTAATGTAGTCATATTATGTGGAATGATCGATGAGGCCATGAGAAATGACTTTGACAAAAGAGACTCCTTTAAGGGCAAGGGAAAAAAAAAAGGTTGAGGCTGAAGAAGGGATAAAATCTAGTGCTAGAACTAGCTCATCCAAAGCTCATACTAAATCAGATGCAAAAAGAATGGCTACTATAGAGGATGACAAGATCATAAAGAACACAAACAAAGTTAGGATGCTTTATGAATTTTGTTTAGCAAATCCTGGTGCAAGAGAAATTGATTAATGACGTCAAAAGGATAGAAGAAAGAGTCAATTACTTTTGTGATTTTCGTACCGTCTATGGCCATACACTTCTATGGTTCAAAGGATAATGAATGAGGGTAGCATCAAATTCTATAATAAAAAGTAAGCCTCACATACCAAGTCAGCAGATAAAATACCATCTATCAATACCATAGAAAATGATAGGAATAATCTTTCTTATAGGGTTTAAAGGCTATTGGTTTTTTTTTTTACAATCGACCAAGTATCTAAGCTGCTCTTCTTTAACCTGTTCCAAAGATGATTATTCAATTTTCGTCCAATTTACCTTATAAAGATAACATTGCGATCCCTGAAAATACGAAAGCAAAACTTTAATCACTAAAGAATCTAGTCAACAAGCAATAAATGTTAACTTCTTAGGGATTGGCCATCTAACTTAGAGTAGCAGATATTATGCCTCAGCCACATTAAGAAATGAAATTCAGCCAAAGAGCATTACTTTTATTCCTCAAACGCTAAAGTTTGTAACCAGAGAATTAGATTTGATAACTGTCAAAGAGCCAATGAGTGAAAAAGAAGCCATGGAATTCCTTAAGTTCATCAAGCACAGTGAATACAACATTGTCGATTAGTTGAACAAGCAACCCACCAAGATATCCATTCTGTCTCAACTATTGAACTCTAAAGCTCATACGAATGATCTCTTCAAAGTTTTGAATAAGGTATATGTCCTTCCCAACATTCTAATAAGCCAATTAGATTATATAGTAAACAACATCACTGCCAGCAACTACATATCTTTTAGCGATAATGAAATCCCTTATGGAGGAAGGGGAAACTATAAAGCCCTTCACATCACCACATATTGCAAAGCCAACACATTGTCCAAGATGCTTATTAATAATGGTTCAGCTCTAAAAGTAAAGCCCATATTATGCTTGAACAAGCTCTTTATTGACATGTCTTATATCCAAAATAGTTACACAGTTGTGTGAGCATTTGATGGAACTTGTAAAGACATAATGGGAAATATCACTATTCCACTTTAAATCAACCTATATACTTATGAAGTAGACTTCCATGTAATAAACATTCCTCCATCATATAGCTGCCTATTAGAAAGGCTTGGTTCACTCTGCCAAGGCAATACCATCATCACTGCTCCAAAATTTAAAATTTATCATTGGAAACAAAGTTGTCAACATTGAAAGAGAAAAAGATATTATTGTTGCAACCTCTATCAATGCCCAGTATATTGAACTTGATAAAGATGTTTTGGAATCCTTGTTTTAGTCCTTTGATTTTACCAATGCCATTTATGTCAAGAAGGGTTTACCAATGGTTAAGCCTCATTTATCGAGGACTACCTATATAAGTCCAAAGTTAGCCATCGACAAAGGTGCCTATGTTGGAAAGAGACTCGAAAAACATCTCCAAGTAATTTCTAGAGCCTCAAAAGTTATCAAATATATCTAAATGAGGGTTGGGTTCAAGCCTTATGCATAGAAAGAAAAGAAAACAAGCTTAAAAAAATCTTGAGAAAATGATGGCCCATCTATTAGGAAAAACTTGGGGCATGAATCAATGCTATTTCCACCGCTTTGAGAAAGTTTTTATTTAAAAGGATATGTGAACCTCAGCTTTAACAATGTTTCACTCATATTAAACATGGCATTTAGGGATGTTTCCATCAATGCGACCGATGAGCCAAAGACGTCCACAACAAACCAAGAGATTAGTTTGTGCTCTCCAAGATTTACTCTACGTGTTTGGATGGAAATTGAGATTCTTGCATTGTTCAAGTTTGTTTCAAAGTAATGCTATGAACTAAACCTACATGCTTCCACCCAGAATTATAGGATCATTTGCATATGATCATTATGCATTTAATTTTTTTGTCCATTTTAATAATTGTCATTAATTCTTAAACCTTTGTTTTACATATTTTTCGACCTATGTTTTTTTTAATATTTTCAAGTACTAGGATGAACATGAATATTCATATTGAGATTTCAAATATCAATTTTGAGCAACTAGTTTACATCATGAGGTCAAGTATGAAGAGGATTCTAAAAAGAATCCCATACCTCAGACCTATTAATATTAATTAAACAAGAAGAAAAATAGATATTACCTCACGAAGAACCCATTAAAACCATAAACCTAAGAATGGAAGAAGATTGAAAAAAGTCAATATTGGAACCTTTATAAACCCATCAACCCGAATTAAACTAATAAATCTCCTTCAAGAGTATCGGGATGTGTTATTTGGTCCTACTAAGACATGCCCAGATTAGACACTAATATTGTGGTCCATAAACTTCCGCTCAAACTTGAATGCAAGCACAAACAATAAAAGCTTAGAAAGATGAAACTAGAAATGCTTTTGAAGATCAATGAGAAAGTGAAAAAACAATTTGAGGCAGAATTTCTCGAAGTAGCTAAATATCCCAAATAGGTAGCCAATATAGTCCCAATACCTAAAAAAGATGGCAAGGTGCAAATATGTGTGGACTACAAGGACCTAAATCTAGCTAGCCCAAAAAGACAATTTCCCTTTTCCTCATATCGACACCTTAGTAGACAATACCACAAAATGCATTGTTTTCCTTCATGGACATTCAAGTTACAACCAAATTAAAGTGACAATTGATGACATGGAGAAAACCATCTACATGATTATATGGGGCACTTTTTACTACAAAGTAATGAATTTTGGCTTAAGAACATTGGGGTAACCTATCAAAGGGCAATAGTAACGCTATCCATGATCTTATGCACAAAGAAATAGAGGTCTATGTGGACAATATATTGCAAAACCACCAAAGTAGAATGAACACGTTGACAACTTACAAAAACTTTTCAATAGCTTCGTAAATACAAGATTAGGTTAAATCCTACTAAATGCACATTTGGTGTCACATCCAGCAAGCTATTAGGCTTCATTGTAAGTGAAAACGGAATATAAGTCAATCTAGAAAAAGTCAAGGCCATTCAAAAACTGCCACTATCTTGAGCCCAACAAAACATAAAGAGTTTTATGGTAAACTTAAACTACATAACCTAATTTATATCTTAGTTGACTGACAAATGCGATCCAATCTTTTGGCTACTTTGAAAATGAAATCCTAGAGAATGGAATGAAAAATGTTAGGGAGCCTTTGATAAAGTCAAACATTACCTTTCGAGCCCACCAATACTTTTGCTAGCAATGCTCGATCAACCTTTAATCCTATATCTATTAGTTTTTAACTCAAGGTAAAAAAAAATAGGTATTTACTACTTAAGCAAAAAGTTCACAAAGTGTGAAAATAACTATTCAAAAATAGAGAAGTTACATTGTGCGTGCTCTATTTAGTAGGCTATCTACTATTTAAGCAAGAAGTTCACAAAGTATGAAATAACTATTTATCAATAGAGAAGTTACGTTGTGTTTTGGCCTAGATAGCCTAGAGCTTAAAGCAATACATGCTATACCATACCATGTGGTTAATCACTAAACTCGATTCCATTAAGTATTTATGCAAAATCCTTACCTTATTAAGATGATTAGCTTGGTGGCAAGTCTTGCTTTTTAAGTATACATTGTATACATTAACTAGAAAGTAATCAAGGGTAGCATAATAGCAGACTTCTTGACAAGTCCAGCAGGACTTTAAATTTTTTGATGAAAACCTAATGTGCATATCTAAGATAGAAAACATTTTCGATTGTAGTTCATCTTAAAAAATGTACGAAATTGCACATTGAATCAGGGCAATTCTTATCTCACCAGATGGAAGCTATGTCCCTTTTATTGCAAGATTGAACTTTGATTATACTAATAATGTAGTTGAATATGAAGGCTACATCAAGGACTCTAAGCTGCCATTGAAAGTGGTATTAGGACTTTGTAAGTGTTTGTAGATCTAGCCTTAGTCATTTACCATCTAAAAAGAGAATGCCAAATGCATGATGCTAAATTGATTCGTTATGAGAAGCTACTCTTAGAACACATAAAAGAATTTGATGATTCAATTTTCAATAGTTACCTCAAGAAGAAAACTAAATAGTCAATGCCATGGCTACCTTGTCATTTATGTTCAAAGTTAATCGAGATTTGGATATTAGTCCCATTCAGATGAGCATTTATAAAACTCTAACACTTTGTCAAAATGCTAATGAAGAAAATGATGGCTTGTTATGGTATCATGACATCTTTTAGTACACCAGAGATCAACAATACCTTAAATGTGCTATCAAAACTGATAAAAAAATCCAAAGAATAGTCGTGAGCTTCATTTTGGATGGTGGAATCTTTCATAAGAAAGGTTAGGTAAGGTATTATTTTGGCGCATAGATGCCTTAAAGTAAAAAAGAATTCTCAAAGAAGTCCATGAAAGAATCTATGGTACGCACACTAATGGGCACCAAATGCCGAAATAAGTCATGTAATCAAGATATTATTGGTTGACTCTTGAGAAGGATTACATCGACCATGCTCAAAAGTGGCGTAAATGCCAAATCTACACAGACAAAATCCATGTTTTGTTGATACCTTTACATGTTATGATAGCCTTATAACCTTGTTTTATGTAGGGCATGGATATGATCGGACCTATCACCTCTGAGGATTCCTATGAGCACTACTTCATTTTGGTTGCAATTGATTATTTCACTAAGTGGGTGGGCATAGTTTCTTATGCCAACGTCACTAAATCCATTGTATGAAAATTTATGAAATAAGATATGATTTGCAAATATGAGCTTTTCAAACAAATCATTATAGATAATGCACATAAATTGAAAAATAAGATGATGTAAGCAGTATATTCCTAGTTAAAGTTTAGCATCATAACTCAATGCCATACCATCTAAAAATGAATGGGGTAGTCAAAGCATCTGACAAGAATATTAAAAAAATAGTAAAAAAAAAGGATGGCTAAAACATATAAAGATCATGCCTGTTGCATAACAATTCAAACTTTTATAGGTGTTACCTCGTTTTCTCTAGTTTACGAGATGAAGGTTATTTTACTGTTAAGGTCGAAATCCCCTCGTTAAAAATCTTGATGGAATCACAACTGGAAGAATCTGAATAGGTCAAGAATCGATATGAACATATCAATTGCATCAAGAGGAAACAATAAAAGCCATCTGTCATAAGAAGATGCATCCAAAGCATATGATGAAAACTATAACGAAAAGGTCCATCCTTATTAGTTGTGAAAGAAGACATAGTAATCAAACAAATCCTCTCGATCCATAAAGCTGCTCAAGAAAGATGAACTCTAAATTGAAAAAAGTCATATGTGGTAAAATGTGTATTTTTTAGAAGAGCTTTGATCCTACCTAAGATGTAGAGCAGAGATTGGCCTAATCCTATTAATTTTGACTCTGTTGAGAAATTCTACGCCTAAACGATTCTAGGATGAAAACCCAAAAAGGCATCCTATCTTTCTTCTTTTTCTTCTTCTTAAAAAAATAAAAAAAAAGTGTCCAAGAAAAAACTCGTTTAGGTTAAAAACCTAAAAAACAAGCATAAATAACTAAACTCTCCCTAAAATTTAACCAATCCTAATCCATGTTCTTTGACAAAAACATCGAATCATAACATAACCCTCTTATTTTACTCCGATCTACTCTATCAAATCACATCATCACCTACGCCTAGAAAAATGATGTCTACCTAACTTTAGGGAAACCATCCCACCATAAGGTAATTTGAAGAGTCTCTTTATGAGTTGACCAATATTGAAAAGATTAACCACTTGAGAAAAGCCTTCTAAAACACTCAGTGGAAGAGTCATGTCATCAGCATCAAGGGCTAAATAGCCAAAAAACCCACTCTTAACTCTTTTCTATCTCAAAATATTTTATAATTTCATAATTTCTCATAACTTGCATCCTCTTTCTTTTGAATCAAATAAAATCACTTGATTTCTTGCAAAGTCCTTTAGTAAACCTTGCATTTCATGTTGCACTATGTTTGCCATTTAATCGATAATGCTTGATAAATGAACAAAACTAATAATAGGATTTCCTAGCATTATTTTAAAAGATAAAAACTTCACAGGAATTTTGTTACATATCTAAAGATAAAAAATAAACCTTGGAACCATAGATGGTCTTACCATTAGACCTTCATATCTTGAATGTGCCCAAAACCTACTTTCCAATAAACAACAGCCCAAAGTAAGGGAAAAAAAATCATTTTCCATGAGTTATCAAAAACAACAGGAATTTAGATAAGTTTATCTGAGCCACCAAAGACACCATTTGAATGAAAACTAATAAGAGAAATCCTTCATATATTCCAACAAACTAAACTCAATAAAAAGTCCTCAAACATGAGCAATGCAAGCTCAGGACCTTATTTTCACGATCGTGAGCCTATTGTACCTTTTACAAATAACTTTGACATTCAAAATCTCTAGGAATCTAGAACAAGATCAGTGAGTCACAAGGTAAAAGGTCACTCTATCAGACTTATGATAGAACAAATGACTGAAAAGGCCAAAATTGATCATCAGATTAGGCTTTTGAAATTATCACCTTTACATCACTTAAACATGCATTTGATTCTTTATGCATCATTCATACAAGAATTACCATCTTTCAAATACAAACTCCTATTCACAGAAGTCATACTAACAGAAAACTTTAAGTGCAAATTTTTATTTTCAAAAATCCTTGAAAAGTTTCAAGTAAGAATCCCTGACCTTATAAGCTTGTAAAACGAAAAGCTACCTAAGAAAGGCACATAAATTCATATCTTTTAGTCTACAAAGAGCTGGGCATCTTTTTCTTTTACTCCATAAAAATTTGCAAGCCCTTTTCTTTTTTAGTCTACAAAGAGTTGGATTCATTTTTTACTTTTTAATCCACAAAGAGTTAGACGTCTTTTTTCTTTTCAGTCCATAAAAAATTGGATGCCTTTTTTCTTTTAGTTCAAAAAAAACTAAACTCTTTTCTTTTTAGTCTGTAAAGAGCTGAAAGTCCCTTTTTTCCTTTTTAGTCTACAAAAATATATATATGCCTTTTTTTTAGTCCACAAAGAGTTGGACTCCTTTTTTTGTTTTTAGTCTACAAAAAGCTATATGCATTTTTTTTAGTCCATAAAGAGCAAGATGTTTTTTTTTTCTTTTAAGTCCACCAAGAGCTGGATGCCTTTTTCTCATTTTCTTAGTGCAAAACAAGTTAAATGCCTTCATTTTTAGTCTAAAAAGAGTTGGATGCTTTTTTCTTTTCAGTCTACAAAGAGTTAGATGCCTTTTTTTTATTTTTAGTTTATAAAAAGCTGGATGCCAATTGAGTTTATTTACAAAAAGCTAGATGCTAATCGAGTTTATCCATAAAGAACAGGGCACCAATTAAGTTTGTCCACAAAGAGCTAGACTCTAATCGAGTCTACCCATAAAAAGCTAAACACCAATAAAGTCTTTAGCACTAATTGAGTTTGCCTAAAAAGACCTGAGCACCTTTCAAGTCTATCCATAAAGAGTTAGATGCTAGTCAAGTCTGTCTATAAAAAACGAGGCACCAATTGAGTCTATCCATAAAAAGTTGGACACTAGTCAAGTATGTCCATAAAGAGCCGAGCACCAATTAAGTCTATCCACAAAGACCTAAGCACCAATCTAGTTCTCCCATAAAGAGCTAGGCACCTATCAAGTCAAAGTCCACATTAGCTGGTATTTATTTAAAGAGGTCAAACCTTAAAAGGAGTCCAAAGAAACCTAGTATAAAGGTCAAACCTTACAAAAATCTATTCAAAATTTCAATGAAATTGCCACCAATATATTATGACTATTAAGGTAAAACATTAATCAAATGCCATTTTTTAGGCATTCAAGAAACATCATCCTACCCTGGACAAAATAGTGCTTATTTTTCTTTACCTTGTACTTGATACTTAGCAACAACCAAAGAGTGGTAGCTGTAGAAACCCCAATTTGTCTGAGCCATCATCTAAGCCATCGAAAGCCATCATCAGGGGTCCATAGAGTTATATGAATGAAACAAGTCATTTTCCCAACATTTTTTACGAATGTTAGGTAATTCAAAGACCTTAAGGTATGTGCAAGTCACATTGGTGGGGAACTAATGATTAGTTATATCTACAAAGATTTTGGATTTGCTCATAATGATCAAATTATATCTAGTCTTGTTTCTACCTTTCCAATTATTCTAGATATAATTTTTAAATTTGGATCTTTCATTATTTAAACCGTGTATCTCTATCACTTGTAGTTATTTATCATTCAATGAATAATTGACAAATGATTCACAGATTCAATTATAATCTTTTTTGTTTTCTATATAAGCCAAGCATGAAAAGTTATACTTACTTTACTCTTTCTACCCATCAAGATAATACAATTTCTCCTCCATTTTAATAATTTTTCAGTAAAAGTAAATTGCAGAATCATGGATAGGGAACTAGACTAGTGACCTACCTAATTTTATTGTAGAAATTTTTGGGATCAATGATTGGACCATGCAAACTAGAAATACTTTTTCTTGGATAAAGGAGGAGATTACTCGATCCATTTCCGTATCGCTCATGATCTATATAATAAGCGGGGCATCCATTTCAAATGCATATCCCATTTTTGTGCAGCAGGGGTATGAAAATCCATGAGAAATAACTAAGCGTATTGTATGTGCCAATTGCCATTTATCTAATAGGTATTGATAGGAAGCTCTCACATCACTAAAATTTTGAAAGTTTCACATGTAAAGGTTTGGTATAGATACTTAGCATTTTTGTATCGACACAGGTTTGGTAATAGCTAAAATCATGATTTTTGGCCATATATATTGATACTAGCAAGAGTATGGTATAAATACATGCCTTTAAGTCTCAAGACTAGAAACATTTTTCACTTTTGGTATCTATACATACTTCATGATATCGATACTGATAGACAAAAGTTGCCTTATTTATTGATACAAAATGTTTTATATTGGTACGCTAAGGAATTCTTGCCTATTTTGAACCATTTTTCAACCATTGCACCACTAATCTAAAAATCTGACTCAAAGATATTTTTACACCAAAAATCATTAGAACATATACTAGGCCCCAGCTTTAGGCTAATGATTAGTTTTTAGTAAATTTTGGGGCCCAAGATTACTCAAAACTAGGACATTGTAATGAAATACATGGTTTGTTAGAGGGCATCTTGGGTTTTCTCAAGCTGCAGACTACTACAAGCTTTCTGTTCGAGCACCCTACTACTGGTAACCAGTGAAATTTTAGGTAGCTGTGCATAGTACCCAGGGCTACCATAAGGTACATGGGGAAAAACCACAAATGCCCTTACTTTGGCTCCAAAATACATTAGCTGAACCTTAGATTACCAAAAAGCCAATTTTGGCTCAGTGAAAGAGCTATCAATAGACACACTATATGCACACTATTGTTATATTGAAAACACTTTCCCCTTTTTGTAGCTCTTCCTTTTTCGCTAAAAAAAAACCTTCAAAAGCTTTTTCTTTCCCTTTTTCCACACTTCTAAACTTTTCTTCATCCAAACCATAACCAAAACTTTTTTTTTTTCATCTTTTTCTTACTAAACAATAGCAAAGAGAAAGAAAAAACTAAGCATAAGGTTGCTACTCCAAGTAAAGGTGAAAGTTCAAAGCTTTTTGGCATATTTTCTTTACCTTAGTCCATTATTTTCTATTTTTAATATTTGCATTATTCTAGTAAGCTATTATATCTTTATTACCATCTTAGGACTCTCATGAGTTATTGTGGCCTTGGCTATGGTAGCCCTAAGAGTTTATTGATCCTTTTAATATCTTAATGTTGCTTGGATGACCAAATGTGCCACGTTTTGCCTTCATCATTGAAATAGACCCTAGTTATGCATCTTTGTCATGCTTCACCCATTTTCACATACTTAACACGTGCTTAAATTTTCATCTTTACCATGTTTTGAGCATATTTATGCATTTTCATGCATTTTGGTAGGTTTCATGAAACAAAAATATCTTTTTGAAGATTCCAACATATTTT